>JAZGTI010021118.1:0-10306 GCA_036877585.1 Botia kubotai | reverse complement strand
ACATGGTGTGCTACATGTAAGTTTACATACAGTTTACTGAGAGGAAGTGAGAACTCTTATGTTGAAAAGAGTCGTGGCTTCCGGTATTGTATGTTGTGGTTGTTGTGAACAGCGATGGTGGCTGTCGAATAAATGGAGTTATTTATCAAGTTGTCTTTGTTGACTTACAGGGAGAACAGGGCAATTTTCTTACAGGGAACTTATGAGGCCATAAACACCAACATACAGCATTAGAAAATTACACAAATTGTATATGGTCCAATGGGTATGCTGAACTAAAACATTTTTAATTACTTCACCTTTTGGAAACCAAAATTCTGTGCTATGCACAATACTGTGTCTAAACTTTCAATATTTGTAAACAGCTCTTAGAGTATTAAGGATTATACAGAAGTAGACCCTTGCTTAAACCAAACACTAACATTGTGATGCTCATTGTAAAGGCCACAAAAGGAGACCTTATGGACAGCAGGTTTGATCAGTTATTATAAGATTAACACCAACAATTCTAATCAAAGAAAAGAGATAAAAGGGGCCCTTGGCTGACAAAATGTTTAAGGGCCAAGTTGAAGGTATATTTTCTGAAATGCTGTTACTGAAACACAAAATGGATAAGAGTTGGGGATAATTTATTTTAATATATTTTTTTTACCACAAAATAAAGTTACAAAGACCCTGACACAAGCAGAGAATGCAGTGATTAACTGCAGAATAGAGTATTCCAGTGTGTCGTGTGACAAATGCGTACAATTTTTAGCAAACTGTATTGTTCATAGAATTCTGATGTTAAAGTGGTAGTTCACTCAAAAATGAAAATTCTGTCATTATTTATTCACCCTAATGCTGTCCCAAACCCATATGCACAGTGCAGCACAGTAAAAGTGGTCCATAAAACTAAGTTATCACAGTACTTCAGAAAACTAACAGCTAGAACAATTTGTCAATAAAAAGATAACAAATGGACAGATGGCACAGAAATAAATAACCATCAGCTTAGCTGAGAAATATGGTGAATATTGTAGTCTACTTGTAACTCAATTACAAAGCCTGGACCACTGCGACTTGCGAGACAATTACAGTGTCATAAATGGGGAGAAAGAATATGCAAATCACATGAAGACAAAAATGTAGACAAACAAAAAACACCCACACACCCACTCGCACACAAGCGCCAACACATACACACACACACACACACATTAAAATCTGAGAAAATTCTGAAAATTTGAATAATTCCTTGGATCATCCTTCAGGCACAAAGAGGTCTTTGTTGAGCACAGTCATGGAAGATAGCAGAGGAGAATGTGGGATGGAGAGCAGGCCAAAGACGCACTGGATTGAGCCTGGGCCTCTAAGCATCCCACAGCAGCCCACAAACTCAACAGAAGATCAGTACATCTGAGATGGCCTCTTCTGCTGCTCACTTCTGATTCAACTCAACCACTCGTCTTCCTGCCAAATAAAACAATCACTGGGGTGTTCTGCAGTTGAAGGCAATGGTATGTGAAAATTCAGCCTTGGGGCATAAGATAAAGTTAAAGAACCTATGACCTTGGCATTACCAACTGAGCTACAGGAACCCTTTGTCATGCATCAATAGTGAAGCCACAGTGAGTCTTGTCTGTGACCTAGCACAAAGTAAGCTTTAAATAAGCTTCCAAAACAATTAGACCAACTCGACTCTTTCTACACAAAGTGAAGATTCTACTTTAAAAGACTTAAAACTCTTTGTTATGGGGTGCTCAATAATAAATGAAGTGAGTTAGTGATCTGAGGCAACATGAACCAACGGCAATGACGCAAAGTTGAGCTGAGTTTAACTATATGCAAATGAGCAGTGAAGCAATAGGGAGACTGTACTCCTGAATAAGAGAAGACACACACACTACCATTTTATTGCCACGTGTAAAGTGTCCCACCTCTCCACTTAAGACAAAGGCTATTGTCAAAAAAAACCAATATCACCCAGCACTAATCACAATTAGCTTGAACAAACTGGCTTGTATCTATAAAGTGAGACATTTTACGCACAAGAGACACAGGCTGAGCTGAGTTTAGTTGATTATGCAGCTTTTCTATAGTAAGAACATCTCTAAGAGACCACTCTTGTAGCTGATGCTATTTTTAGCAACAGTGAGAGAAAGGCACACTTTCTAAAAGCACACAGCATGAAGGTCCTGTTTTCGGTTCCTCTGTTCTGAAGCAGGGCTCACAAAATTTCAAAATCCCTGGTAGCCCTTCGGGCAGGCACTCTTCACATTTTGGTAGCCAAAAATTAATTTAGGAAGCCCAAATAAAAAAGGCATTATTTTTAATGTAGAATACTGCAGAGACAAAAAAACACAAAATAACACAACATAACACAACATAACAACAATCACATAAAATAATCAAATTGCTAATATTTGGTTCTAAATGAACTGAAATTTCTATGATCTTGTAAAAACAATATAGAACATATCTCAGTCCGTGTCAGATTCTGAATCTGAAATATCAACTGAAGTCACAGATAAAAAAATGCCACTCGACGTTGAGGGCATAGCATCTCCATCAGCTTTCTCCATCTGTACATCGGTCTCCACTTCAGAACTGAAATACCTGCGTAAATCCATGCGCCTCAGCGATTTTCTCTCCACTGTGCATGCGCTCTCTATCACGTTTAATCTTGCTGTGGGAGATTTCACTTGTCACGTGAGGAGTGTAATGACTGATGTCACTAATACACAGCTCACAGCGCAATCGAAAATTGAAAGTGAACGTTGAAAGTGAACGTTGAAAGCGAACGTGCATTCAAACGCGATTTAAATCCCCACATATTGATAGTGGCTCTCCGATTTCCGAAAATACATACAACATAATTACCCGACCAAATTTGTGAGAGAACGCAAAAGCAATGCAATATATTTTTCCTCCTCATTAGACAGCCCGACGGGCAGGGCAAAAACACATTTTGGTAGCCCGACTGGATGACACAATAGCCCCGGGACGTTGGGCTAGCGATTTTGCGAGCCCTGTGAAGATCTGCATTTGGATTAGATCTGACAGCATCTGAGCAGGTAGAGCAGAGGAACAGAGAAAGAGAGAGACAGTTGTGTATGGGAGTCTAGTGTATTCTCATGAAACATTTATACATTCACCAAGCATGTAACAACATATACAACAAGGGTCCAAAGCATAAATACACGCATGTATGACTTTTTAAATATCATGTACAAGTACTGAAGCCTTCTTGTATCTGCCAACACCTGTATTTTAGCAATACTGTAATTTTCTAGTACTGTACAGGGAAAACTATGATTTTCAAGGTAGTGATTAATATTTCCATGAACTGTTAACATTTATTTTAATAATGAAACACACAGAGCTGAGTTCAAGTGATGATGTAATGTAGTGGATTACTCTTGCTCAGTGCACTTAGCATTTACACTGTTGTTTGCTTGTACAACTGGAGCTGTAATGCTAAGAGGTATCTGAGCATTTTAATGAATTGAGTATGAGTACATAAACATAGTGAGACCCAAAACCAACAGTAATAACTGTATTTATTCATCCATAACCCAAAATCAATACTAATCAACAGGTACTGAATTTAAATTTAAATTGTCTTAGGCAAGTAAATAAAACATAACTTTTACCCTTCAACTGGACGGATTTTAGGTTTCATCTTCACATGTTTAACATAAGTTAATAATTTTTAAAAAAAGGAACAAAATTTGTTTTGATATTTTTGTGACAGATGTTGTTAGCTGAGAAACTTAGCTGTCTGTAATATATATGCAAATAAAAAAAAACAGCTAAATAACTCCACCGTGATCAGGAACAACAACAGTTTCACAGCTGGTAAGAATGACATTAGACTCATATGATGTCTGTAATACGCATGCAAATAATATGATGTCTGTAATACGCATGCAAATAAACAAACAGCTTAATAACTTTAAGTTATGTGATCAGAAGAAAACTTCTCAAAATCTTCACAATCTTCTCAAAAAATGTTTTTCATTCACTTGCCATTGGCAAGTGTGGCAACAAGTTCATACTGGAAACTAAAGTCATTCCAAATCTACAGGCAAGCTTTTACAAACTTCTGATTAATCAAAGCTACTTCCCAAAGCTAATACAGTCCATCGGAAGTTCTCTGTGTCAGCCGTGCGTCACTCTCACTTTATGTAGGTGCTGTAACGAGGATCCTGTTTTCATTTCTTCTTCCTCATTGGGTCTGGTTAAGCCAAAGTTCTCAGTGCCCATAAACAAAGAGTCCCGCAGGAAGTGAATTACAGGCTGAACGTGACTACAATGTACCAGAAACTGCCTTACTTCATTCAGTGCTAAATATATATGTAGGCATGGATATCATTAAGATTTTAACAGTATTACTAATAGTAATAATAATAGTATACTGCTTTATCGATCTGGTACTGTAATGGTGTCGATTTTTTTAAAATAACTACAACTATTATTTACAGCAAAAGGAGCTGCAATATTTTGAACAAATCACTATTATAGACTCTAACGTACTTATAACTAAACAATTAGCTGGCTAATGGTTAGTTCAGATCATGTGCCTAAAAACAAATTTTGGGTAAGCTCTTACCTATAATTTCTAAAGAAGCATAGTTAATTAATATAATTATTAATTATCTATTCGTAAATGCACCAGAGAGATTTTGTTTTTGTTTATACTGAAGAAAAATGTATTTGTACATTTTTGCATACATAAAGAACAGGAAAAGTAATTTAAATGGGATGCATGTTTACTAAATTACTACAAATAGGCCGATTTTTGGCATTGCATTTTTTAAATAATGTAATCACATAATCTAATGATAGATTATTTATTTAAATGATGTGTAATAAGACTTTTTTTTATTAAAATTTTGTCTCCATTTCAGAAGAAGGTAAGTTTAAATCTGCATTGAAGTTAAGAATGTAACGTTGCATGGAATGGTGGACCAGTCACTGTATCACAGCAGGCACAAACTGTGCAGTAATTAGCCAAAGTTCTGTAGAGAAATGAAAACAGGTCACACCACAACAAAATCTGCACTCACACAAATACTTTCCAAATATATTTTAAGGTCGCACAGATTATGTTTTAGGCGCATATCCGACCAATACTGTCACAATTTTAACCACTTGACTACACAAATGTGCACGGAAAGAGATGCAGTGAAGCTCATTCTGAAAGCTCTTTCAGTGTGCATTCTTCTGCTTCTGCTGGTATCTGACTGACCACCGAAAATCCCACAACCGAGTACATAGTTATTCTCAGCAATGTATTTCATTACACTACCCTGGTGTGGAGGAGGTTGTGGGTGCACGGCGCGGAAATGTTTCCAACCCAGAGTACCTTCTGCTGTCTCTTTAGACAATGCAAAACATTATCCCTGTGGTTTAAAGAAACCAAGCAGCCAAGCAGATACCATACAACATCCTCAGATATAACAACAACCATACACTGTTTCCCATTTCCCATCACTGTTTTACAATGTGAAGCCAACAAACAACAGGCCTTCATATATATATGGCCAAAAATACCAGCACCCTTGCAATTCTGTCAGAAAATGCAATAGTTGAAAATTGTTGCAGTTGCAAATGTTTTGGTACTAACATGTATTTTTTGGTTTGCATTGGAACAACACAAAAAAAAAACAAAGAAGAAAAGTCAAATCTGATACAATTTCATATATTGTAAATATATATTGTCTCATTTGCCCTGCTTAAATAGCGTTAGTGAGTAAGATGGCAAGTGCAAGGTCGCGACTGGCTTTGGTTGAAAAAGAACACAGTAGAAGTGCTGTCTGGAACTATTTTGGATTTGAGGCAAATGAAGACGGAAAGGCAAAAGACACAAGCCCGTCAATATGCAAGCGTTGTTACACAGTGCAACAAAGGGTGCTAACACCACTAATTTAGCAAATCACCTGAAAGACACCTCATTTTAACATTATTGAAATATTAACCAAGATGGCCCGGTATTGTTGCTGATGAGTGTCCTCATGACGTTCCAGTGAGGTTTGTTTTCACATTTGATACACGTACCTTTGCGCATCCATGTTTACTATAGCCCTCTATTTATGTGCGTTGATCAATGAATATATGTGAATTCAAAATTACATTAAAAATTAAATTAATCTGTTCATCATATAAATGGTAATGTATTAACCAACATTAATGAACAACAACCAATAGATTTGTTACAGTATTCATTACACTTTAAAACATTAGTTAATAAAAATGCAATGGTACATGTTAGTTTTTGTTCAAATTAAAAATATTACCAGATAGAACTTTGGATTTTAATTAGTAAATGTATTAGTGTATGTATAACTATGATTACATGTTTTAGAAGTATTTTTATATTGTTAATTCATGTGTTAATGTTAACAAATATCTATTACCATTAACTTAAGCACTTTATTGGTTTTTGAATGTATGACAATCTGAGAGCCTTTGAAACAAGTGCGCTACCTCAACATGTTTTTGTTTATGTATAATATACCTTATTGTCATGTTCTAGACTTGTGATATATTTATCTTTAAATAAAAGAAAAAAAAATACAATTTACACCCTTAACGTTGTGGCAGTTTTTTCCCCGTGGTATCAAAAATAATATCAAATATTTTTCAAGGTATTGTATCGAAGTTAGAAGTTCCAGTATCGTGACAACACTAATAGATGATAGAGAAGTTGTTGACAGTTCTGAAAAAGTGGTTAGGCACATAGAAGGTCAATTAAAGCTTGCTCAACAGCACAGAGCAACTTTTTATTAAAAATGAAAAATATACAAAATCTTTCTCTCTCCTCAGACAATATTTCAATACCCTCAAAAGTGACTTTAAATTAGTGGGTTTCTTAATTGGCAGCACACAAGCACAAAGCAAATCCAGTGCAGGTCTTTTAAATTAGTGACAGAGAGAAATGCAGAGATAACTATTGCCTCTTTGAGGCACCATATCTCTTATTGGCTAATACTGGAGGTTTTTCATTTATTGCTATTGGCCAAGAGTGGACATTTAACTGTGGATTTTCATTTCTTATTTAAGACAACTTAAAACTTCAAAAGACATATTTTATCATTAATGTAAAGGCAATAGATTTTAACAGTGAATATATAAAGCTTTGGGAGCATCTATCGAAGAGCACTTTCCATTTAATAGCACAGTCCCTTTAAGGATGTGCCAGCATGTAATGAGACATGAAATATAGTGTTCAGCAATAAAAATCAGTACTACTACTTTTAGTAATGGCCTATAATAAAGTCCTTAAACTATTGTCCTATATTCATATTAATTATCTAAGCTCAGCTCTGTGCATTTTATTCATGAAAATCTAAAAAAGAAAGTTGTACAAATTTATCTACATTTTCTCAGTTTTGCTAAAAACCAACACCAATGTGCCATGAAAATATATGAGCCCCTGGTATATGTATACTTTCTCTCATATCTGTAGCTTCACGTTTCAGACTTACTAACGCCTGACCCTGCTGAAAACTGACCTCCTGACCTCAGCATCACCTCACACCATGTCCAGGCAACAATTTGTGCACTGCCTCATTCACACGACAGAAACCTGCAGCCCACTTTCTCCGCCTCACTGCAAAATGGTCCGTTAGGTCTGAAATGCTCCAACAAAAACAGGACAGGCATAGGTGGGAGTAAACTGGCAACAAAAAACTTCCTTGTTCAACTTTTGCTATACTAAAGAGTGAAAGTGGGTGTAAAGAGCAATGCCATTAGAGCTGCTGCATCAAATAAAAGCTAGTCCCAAACAACCAACTGCTACCTAAAGACCAAAGATGACCTAATGCCACAGCTTTGGCATGCATTAAGGAGAACATGGGGCTGTATGGGGGCGGCTGAACAGTTGGGAGACGAACCAGATCGGAAAAGCAGTCAATCCTGTGCCAGCCAAACACAGCTGACGGCTTAGAAAACAAGAAATCTAAGATCTGGCAACTTAAAGACAGGAAAGTTTATATAATACACTGTGTTCAGATAGCTGTTTACTACTCCTGAAGCTGCCAAAAACAGAAGCAATAACCACAATCGATAACAAAAAAAAGACAGATGCCATCTTGCACATCTCATTTATGTTACTTATTCATTTCTCTGCCTTAAAGATTTTAAAACAGACATTAAGCCAATTTTTAGTGTATGTAATGCACACATAAATAAACTTGCCCTGAATACCTTTACGTGTATTTAGGTCACTAGCTTATTTAGTGTATTTAGTGACTAGCTTACAAACGTTTCAACTCAAAGATCTGCCGCAAACAACGCTGCATAAAGTGAGCAGGGTCTGAGTATTTAACATCTATCACAGAAACCTTTTTCCTTGTCACATTTCGATGATTATCTTCGACGTCTGACAAAAAACCTTTACATTATGAGAATAAAGAGTCACAAAACATGAATGACAACAGAAACAAATGCGGCTACAAATATATGCAAACAACTGGAGTTTGACTGCTCGATCAGAGAAATGCAATATGCAGTTCAAAGAATCGACGCAAACCCCTTAAGCTCTATATCGCTAAATAACTCAATATATATGCCTATAATACCTACCTATAATACACCTGCATGACTGTCAATGATAAGTGCCTGACAACAACAGAAGCTCAAAGACAGCGGCATTTATTTTAGGACTAAAATGACAAACGGCAAAAGAAACATTGTGCTTTATTGCTTAATTTTTTTTTTTATTCTTGCTTCATAGCGACTGGAAATACGCAGTCTAATAACAACATACTAGGAAACGTAACAACACGTCTGAGTGTTTCATGTTGGCTGTAAACGGGGATAAAAACAATAGGTAACAACATGACCGATACAACCAGGCCATCGAGCCAGCTAGCGCTAAAGTGTCACATTAACCAGCTCGATGCACCAGACAAACACACTTACCGACTAATCTGACGGCTGGGGTGTGAACAAGTACTTCAGTCGAGCCGGACCGGGTCGGTTTTGGAGACTGGTTCTCGGTTTTAAGTCCTTCAAAGGTCCTAGCTGGAAATGAAAGAGATATAAATCCTCCGTCGTGAGATTTTCTCCTCCCTTTAGCAACAGTCAGAGAACACAGCTGTCATCAAACGGGGACGCTCGTTTTGCGCATGCGCAATTCAAACTTGCGCAGACAAGTTGCTGATGGAAGTTCCTGCTAATTTACAACGTATTTTCTATTTGTTTGGTTTTTGTTTACAAATACTTTTTTTCAAATAAATATTACAGCCAAGAAAATCTCCGCTCGGAGTTAGGTTTGATTTTACCGAGCACTTTAAAGAAATGTTACTGTCCGCGAGTCCAGAATATCAAAAAAGTATTAACCAGCAGGTGTCGCTACAATCACATACGAAAACACTGCTGCGACGACCAAACCCAGAGATAACTTTCATTAACATTTAATGCTTTTGTAAATCATTGTAATATAATTGCAGTATAATTGCAGTTTTATGATTACAGACTGTGTTGTGTGTATTATATTTTTATGCAACTTGAGCTGTTTTAGTGGAACATATTATGAGTGTGCTGTATAAATAAATCAGTCACTGTAATAAATAAGAGCGTTTTGAACAAAATGTGAAATGCTCAGTTGTCAAGTCGTTTTGGATAAAGTGTCTGGTAAATGTATAAATATAATGTAAATGTAACCAATGCCATCGTTGCATAGTTGTTAATTTCATTATTAATTACATTATGAAGTACATGCGTTTTATTTAAAAATCAGGTAATTATATTAACAAAATAAATGACAAATTGGTATAATGTAAATTAAATGATTTTTCATAATCCTGTTAATTTTTGTTGACAATGCAATCACATTTTAAATTGTTTATTTCTATCAATGTGCAATAGGTTACACTTAAATTTATTAATACACTTGAAGAAAATAAAATACATACATTATTATCCTGTGAGATACATGTGATTAGCCTTTGTGAGTCAATTTAAATTATAAAGTTCATTATTAAGTGACATTGAAATGACTTTTTAATAATCCTCTTATGTTCTCATTGCAAAAAAGAGTGATGGTGCCTCCAATGGATTTTTTATTAGTTGTCCAAATAAAAATGGTTGTATATTCACTGTGAGCAGGCTTGGCTCACAAACCTGACTAGCATGTTGGCTTATTAATGCAAGTCCTGCTTCGCAAACTTGTCTTGTTTGTCTGTGCAGGTGGTCGGGCAGGAGGCAAGGGCCTGGGAGCCTGATATAGCATCTGATCTTTCCTTGGCAGCCGAGCACTATTGTTTTTGACAGTCTCAGCACCAGAAACCACCAGGGGCTCCGAACTGGAGCGAGG
>JAZGTI010021117.1:0-10307 GCA_036877585.1 Botia kubotai | reverse complement strand
TGTCTCCAGCACACATCTGATTTACAACCAATCACTGAAGTGCAAGAACCAGCAAAGAGCCTCTGAGGAACAGCAGAACATTCCTGATGTTCACATCAGATCTTGGAGAATCCTAAAAAAAACAAAAAAAAACAGCCAAGTACAAAACTACAAACTACTGCCACTATTATAGCAGCTAATCCGCTTCGTAAGTTTCATAATCATTTTCTGAATAATATATGAGAAAACGTATAACTTGTTCGTTTCTCATCAGTTGTAGTTCTAAATAAGGTTTGGCACACAGAACCACTAATGGAGGACAGGCCTATAAAAAAAACCTTCTACAGCCAATGCTTTTAAATATTATTTTCAACATTCAAGCTGTTTGAGGACATTATTCGTTTATTTTTAAAGCTGCAATCCATATCTTTGGCCTCTCTACCGCCATCTCTGGTTGAAACATGAAATTGCAGGTTACTTGCGGATTTTCTTAAGCTACAAACGCTGCCGTATCGAAATCTATTATCTGGACATTGCAGCTTTAATAGAAAATGTCTCAAGACAGTAAGATATACATTCAGAAGTAATAGCTACTAAAAACAGCTCAGTCTAGTTTTCTTTAGAAACATCTAAAGATTATTTGGGCTAATAACAAGAACCATATTTCATAACCATATTTAGCTCGACACGTTTAATCCAAAACCTCCAAAGATGGCCACCGATTTCAACTTCATTTTCCTCACAATGAATGCTGAGAAGATACCACAAGCACAGAGAGACAGCGCTGCGGCTTCTTCAGGCTGCAGCCGCGACAATCAAACGGACACAGCTCTGCATTATGCATGCGACGCAGCCCTCCAAACTGCAATTCTCTAATTTGATACGGCTGTACAGCCTGCGTGATGATACTGCAAAACGGCCAACCTAAAAAAAAACACCCAAAAGATTGAGTCCAATCATTTGAAGGCGCCGCTAAAAACGTTTAAACAGCAAAAATCAACTCGGAGCACCTCTGACATCCACCGGTTTTTAATTCTGAATTCAAGCCTCCTCCAGCCGTGGCACCCAGCTGTGTCACTGCCTCCACCTGGCCAGCTGCAGTGAGGAATCCGGGATACCTGCCTCATTAAAGCTGCTATTCATTCACTTTTTTTGTTAAAAATAAACAAAAATCAGTTACTGACAAAAGTCTGTAACAGATCAGTGATTAAAACGGTCTCCTTACGCCGATTTACCCTGTACATTTATAATAATGGTTTATAATTTGAGATGTCTGGTCTGATTTTCCAGGAAACGTCAGTCTGGTTTCATTTGACTTACGTAACGCCACATAAGTAACGCAACGTAGCGCAACGTACATGGCGTAACGTAACATAACATACGTTTCAAATTACATTGAGATTAAATATTCTACGCACCCTCGCCAGAGACTACATATATGGTGCAGTCAGTGTGGAGATATTAAGAACACATTATTCAAAAAACACCAGGAAGAAACTGCCACACACCCAGAGAGAGTGTAAACAGAAGTTTACAGGGCTGGAGAGGTGCAGGCCAGACAGCACGAGAAAAAATGGAGGGGACAGAACAATAGTTTAAATGATGGGATGCGTTTGTCAAATGAAGGACTGTTTGGTGGCCTCTTGTCCCATTAGAACACCAGGTATTGACTCGTATAAACTAGCCTGATGTTTATTTGTACTTTTTTCCACACAGCCGGGGTAGTGTGGTGTCCCTCTGGCGTAGACGGGTGTCAGGCTCACACTGGGTTCTCTTAACTAAGATTAATTGCAGCTAATCTTCGATGCCCGGTGGAACACGGAACAAAGCAAGTCTCAGATGCTATTATGCAGCTGCTAGCGAGGAGAAAATTAGCGAGCGCGCGGATGAGATGCGAGAGCGCGATGCGCTGTTTACTCACAGCCACACATGCATCTGTCATGGAGACAGCAGGAAGACACGTGTGTCGGCCGCATGTCACAGAGACCCTCCCTTCGCATTTCACGCGATCTCGCCCCTCCCTTCCTCCCGCTGGCTTGCTAGGGAAAGAGAACAGACGGAAATTTGCTCCCTCCCTCCGAACCTCATCCCCGTGCGTATCCACAAATGGTGGATGATTTCATATTTCACACTTGTTCTGTAGAAAGATCCCCCTCCGGTGGGCGTCTAATTACCTGTAGGATTTCAAGTATGGCAACAAGAACATTCAATGAGACTTACAGGGACACAATATCAGAATAATAAGGGCGCGAACAACCGCCGGCTCAGACGGTGTCACATGACTGACAGGGATTCTTGCCTTCCGCGATTTACTCGCTGTCAGATGCCACAGTTACAACAGACACTGAACGAGGGCCTTTTCTTAGCCGCCCACTAGCATTAGCATCGGTTCCTCTGGTATCTGCTACAGCAGCCTTTGACTGCAGAGAAGAGACGGAACAAGCGTATAAACACAAGAGGTTTCATTCACTGACCTCAAGCAAACATCTGAGAGTAAAACCTAAGTAAATTAAGTTGAATAAATATAAATGAATTATATATTAATTAATAAATACCACTTAAACATAGCACAGATGAACATAGCATGATATTGAAGAAAAATGCGATAACTTGCTAAATAATGCGATATGCAGGATTCAACATGATAATCTATTTATCATGGTAATCTATTTAAATTATATTAAAATATCGAAAATTCTATAATCAATGTTTCACATCGTTTCTGGGCAAAGAAAGTTTCACTATAATTTCTGAGAACGATCTATCGGTTATCTGCATCAACCTTTGAAAATAAAAATTGAATAAACATAACTTCTTGAAGTATTAAAATCATCCAGTCATCGCAAGCTGTGTAACATGCATACTGCGGTATGCACGTTTGCGATATTTCGATAATTTCAGTATATTGTGCGGCTGTAAATATATTCATAAACACTCAAAGATCTCGCCGTGTGGCAAGAGGTGAGAGAGAGCGTCTTGAGAAACTGACGGCTACAGCTCCTAAGAGAGATAAATGACTGAACAGGAGGCTGTGGAAAAAAACCCTTATATAGAAATAGGTGCGTTTTATGCAAATTACAGGTTCATTAACATTAGAACGAGGGCATGAACTAATTTGTGTGTGTACGCACCTGTAAATCCAACACGGAGAAACCTTTTCTGCACACGTAAGTACACAACCTGAACAATTTGCGCAGCTTAAGCACGCGATCATTACCCAACGAGACACAATAAATCTGATCCACACCACGCATACAACTCCAACTTCATATTTCAGGCAGTCAATTAAGGGGAACCCTCGGGGGAAACAAAACCCACTAACTATTTATGCTGTATCGCCTTATGGCAGCCAACTGCTTAAAATCTGGCTCATCAGAGAAGCTGATTAAAATAGTTTGCAAATACGAGGATTTTCCATCAGCCAACAAAAGCTCTTGTCATTGTTTTCTTTAACACAGATTAATGTTTTACAACTACTATTATTACTAATATGTGTCTGGCATCTTTACTACTGGAAACTCTTAAAGAATACATTCAAAAAAGTGTCCCTCTAATGACATCAGAAGGAGGTCATCCAGTCCTTATAAAGCAGCCTTTTTAAGAGTAATCTTGATTTCAACATACTGCTCAACATACTGAATCTAAAGCAGGGGTGCTCTAGAAAACCCTTTAATAATGAAAGTAATTCACTTCGATTATATCACACCCCCACACTTGCAGCAAATTAGTCATTAATGAGTCAGATGGGTTTGGTTAAAAGGTTTCCTGCAAACGGAATTATTAAAATGCACGAGGAAATAGAATTATAGAAATTATAAACAGACAACAGCTCGCCACGCAGCACTACAGGGAAACTTCTCTAATCAGTCTTTTGTATCAAACTTCGAATTATTTTAATTTAAATGGACTAGTTGTTTTTCTTTACTTTTTAAAAACGTTTTTTTTTTTTAAAGCAAACACAGTTCTCTGCACGCACTTTAACAACAGATGCTCTAGTGTTAAAAGCAGCTGGCCGCAACGGACTGGAACAAAAGCCGCGTTTGAAAGCGTATTAACTCCCTCACACTGGTGCTTATTTAAAACAAAAATCACTTATTGAACATTACTAATTAAATGAATAATTTACATTATCAATTTACTTTGTACATGAATTTTTTGTACATGAATCGAATTGGTCAACTGTTTGCCAATTTATTTCAAACAATTTCTCATTTAGCATACATCACGAAATATGATGCTCATGAATACGCTGGAAAAAGCTATGCTAAACACAGCCATCCAGCATGTTAACACCGTCGAACATTTAAAAACTGAATTCAACAATACCTCTGACCTAACAGCTAACTATTCTTTTCTGCCTTGCAAGCCCTAGAATTTCCTTTCGCAAATGCAAATCTAGTTTTTAATTTGTAGCTTAATTATCCAGTGCTGTATCATTGTGGCGCGTCAGTTCATAACCTTTGGAAATCTGACAGATGGTGCTTCATTCTGTTGATGTGTGTGTGAGAGAAACTTTGTCGTTCGGCTGTGACGCTCATTCGAGAAATAATCTCTCGTCATTTTGCAGAACGTTCTCCATCTGCACTGAAGAGAAAACATGCTATGACCAAAACCTACAACCGGCCCATTTTAAACTAATCACACTAAATGTTACCAAAAAATGCTCGGAACAGTATAACTGTGCGCTGTTGGCAGGCCCCTGTCAAATCTTTCTCTTTTGATTATTATTGCGGTTTTCTGTGTTCACCGAAAAAACGAACCAAAACCGAGTGTCCTCGTTCACCTTTGTGCTCAATAATGGACTAAATGAAGTAAATGACAGTGGAACTCTGGAACGTGACATCACACATCAAATCCTCGCCTTCAACGGACAAGAGAGTCACGATTCCCAGAAGATCCGTGCCGGTGACCGCGGCTGATCTTTCTGCACTGTGATTCATTACGCCTTGAGAAAGGTGCAGATCAATCTACTGAAACCCTGAGCGGGACACATTCTGTGGTGGCGTCAGGGGCCATTAATAAATCAGGCCATTTAAGTAGCAGATGGGATCAGCGCCAAGGTCACGATGGCGGGCACATCTCATGAGAAACGAACAGGAGATGGACCGTGATTCCTCACTGATTAAGTCACTTTTAAGATTCACGTCAGACTTCGGGTGTCTGATAGGGCTCACTTTACATTTATGCATTTGGTAGATGCTTTTATCCAAAGTGACTTACAGTACATTCAAGCTTTACACTTTATCAGTACATGTGTTCCCTAGGAATCAAACCCACAACCTTTGCGCTGCTAACACAAGTTGAATTTAAACTACAAGTTCCAGTTCGGGGAACATTCACACTTTCAGAACAAGCTATTACCCAACTAACAGGGAACATTCTCAGAATGTCAGCTAATGTTCTCTAAAAGCTCTTAATCTTAAAAAGTTTATTCAAAGTTATTAAAAAATGTTCTTGATGTTAATGTCAAAATGACTTTTTAGATAAATGGATCTAAAATAACAATAACGTAACAATAATGTTTTTGTTTCTTCATGGAAATGTTATGAAAAATGCTCTTACAACCTAAAAATGTTAGCTGGGTAACGCTCTTTAGAAACAACCAGACGATTACAAAAAAATTATTTACAACCAAAAATTATCAAAGAAAACACATCTCTTTAAAAACAGACTCTTTCAGGGTTAAAATCATTGTTATGCAACCACAGGCATTACTGACTCATTAGCTTAGCAACCTGTTGCAGCTGGCTGCTTTTCTGCATCTCATGCGACCGGTCTAAACATTTAAATGTATGGCACTAACTTTCTACGGAGACCATGTTGGGGCGAGTCTGCTTTTAGCTGGTCATGTTCATGACAAACGAGTAAAACACCAGCCCAGCCACACATGTGAACAGACTGGAACCGGGCAGACGAATGGAAAGTTTGTTTGGCTTAATGCAGAGGGAAGCAGTGGGATAGATAAGCTTATCTAAGGGCCACATTGTGGGTCTAATCTCAGAGCAATGCACATGGCTGCCAGTGTCTGTCTCTGTAGGGTCCACTTAATCGATAACCAGAGCACACCTGAAGCTTTCCGCCTGTAGCGCCCATGTCTGGAACGCTCTCATCTCTCAGCTCCCTCCACAGGAGCTCAATGAATCAGCAGACGTCAGGAGATCCCTGAAAGCTTCACTCAAGTTTAGGGTTCGCAGTCTAACCAATAATCAAGCCGACTGCATTCACTCTTTACGGCTCTCACACGGATACCGAGATGAGATTCATTCTAATCAGCCTGGTCTCTGACTGATCCCAAATCAGACAGCCAGTGCGCCTGTCGAACCCCAGTCTGCCTCCAAATGCAACCGGTGCTGGGGAAGCTACGCTGAAATGGCTGAAACTTTGAAGCGTTTTAACTTAACAAGATAATCATAACTGAACGTAGCGCTTTTCTTGAAAACTCGTACAAAATTAAATCACAAGGTCTCTGAAAGGACCTTTGTTCAATAAAATGTCAAACTAAATATTATACATGCACATTTATTTTCTGAATCTAAATATGGATGTAAAACCCTGTTTTCTAAAGGTAAACAATAAATAAAACAGAGTGAACCCTAACATGAATGAGTAAAAGGCCTAAACTGTTTGCCAGGAATTTTTTAAAGCTTTTTACCATAATGGGGAAAGATGAAAATACGTTTTGTTCTTTACTAAAATGAATAGCAAGTTAACCATCAAAAGGGTGAAGTCCTCTGAGGTGGAGTCAGTCCAAAACCTTTCACCCTCAGTTAGTGTTACAATAGACCAGATGTTTAAACTCTGGTCCTCTGTGTCCATTTCCCTGCAGAGTTTAGCTTCTAGCTCTGATCAAACTTGATTAGCTGGTTCAGGTGAGTTCGACTGGAGTTGGAGCTAAACTCAGTGAGGAACCTCTAAATCAGCCCAAAATTCCTCAACCTATCCAATAGCTCTCACAGCAAAAAACATGCCATTCGTGAATAGACTTACAGCTTAGAAAACTGAACACACCAAAGTCCCCGAGTCATGAAAAATATAGCAGACAATCCCAAATGACCTTTGACCCCTCGCCCGACCCAGACTGCCAGCCGTAGAAAACAAACTCCCAATACTGTCACCTGTTGAGATGATCAGGGTAGAACTGACCTAAAAATCAGAGAAAGTGAGACGCTTCCTTTCCGAGACGGGCAATCTGCAGCTATCAGAGCTCCACTCTCCCACAAGCCATTACTCATCACACAGGGCTGGACAGGACAAACACGCTGAGTGATGGAGCTCCATGTGTGTTCATGACACCCAGCTCAACACGCAGGCCACCATGAACCCAACTTTACCTCACAACAATACCGTCAAACTTTGTTCTTCTGTGTAGGGATGCAAATCGACACCGAAATAAAGCAGTAACAATACCAGACTGTTTCAAATGTAGTGCTTGGGGTTTCCCGCCCAATCAAAACTAAGAAAATAAACTAATAATACCTTATAAGTATTAATACCTGTCTTACAGTAATAGATAGAATGTCGAAGTTAAAAATATTCAAGAAAAATTAATAATGCATTTCTGTTTTACAGCATCAGATCTGTGTATTAGACCATGTAGTTTAAATGCAACCAAACAGATCTTTTGCATTTTTGTCCCGTTTAAAGCTGAAATTCATCACTTTCGCCTCTCTATCGCCATCTCTGCTTGAAACATAAAATCGCAGGATACTTTAAGTACTTTTCATTGTGTTTACGTGAAAAAAGCCAAACTGTCATTTCCTAGGAAACTGGCAGCTAAAATTATAAATCATTATTATAAACTTGGGAATCATGGGTAATGAGGTTAGGAGTGATGAGGAGTAAGGTAAGGGGACTATTTTGAACACTGATCTGTCATGTACTTGCTCGATAACTGTTTTGTTCATTTTTAACCCGGAAAAACGGATTGCACCTTTAAATTTCAGGGGGAAAAATGCACTTTTTTGCCCTGCTTTGAAATAATAAATGCCATCCCTGCAGTAAATGTACACGCTGATGTACAGTACCAAAATTCAGATCTGCTATCATCACTGACCCCATGTAACAGGCATTGCTGTATTGATTCCAACCTCTGCAGCGTTAGGGAGCCATTTTTTGTGTGTCGACCGGAGAGATAAAACTGCTCTCTGAACGTTCGTCCTTGGACATCATCACTGGCTTGGTCTCTGGTGCTGCTACATGTGGACATGCAGCTTGTTAGTGCTCAGCCCAGCCGAACGGTTCAGCTCCGCTAACAAGCGGTTTCCAACAGCAAGGTCATCCATTCAGCCAAAGGGCTCAAGGACAAGGGCTAACCTTTCTGTGAGGCCTGATGCCGAACTGATTGAGGGCCGGGAACTAATTACTATTGTCATTGGACCAGGCCAACACAGAAAACCAATAACACTGTTTCCCCCTGGACAGAAACACGCTATGCAGTGGTTGGAAAAGCAAAATTCGTAATAAGTGCAGTTTGCTCTGAGCTGTAAATTATTGTAGGATGGTAACATTTCCACTCCCCCCAATATTGTACTAGCCTAAACAATGTCCAAAAAAGCAATCATACGCCCAAGAAACAATAACAGTCTTCACTATTCTCCATTCCTGTAAGAACATACACATTCACACTTCCCAAAACACCACACATATTCGCCCATGATTAAACAAGCAGTTCACCTAAATATTATTTAGCTCTTATTTAGGGCCTGCTGTAGTGTTTTCATGGAGCACAGGAGAATGTTTGAAAGATCTTCACACAATATTTTATCACAAAAGTCGTCCACATCTTATAGTAAGTCTCATGAAGTCATAC
This sequence comes from Botia kubotai, assembly GCA_036877585.1. Classification (NCBI taxonomy): domain Eukaryota; kingdom Metazoa; phylum Chordata; class Actinopteri; order Cypriniformes; family Botiidae; genus Botia; species Botia kubotai. The sequence continues at coordinate 1,519 of JAZGTI010021117.1, read as the reverse complement.
GCAAGCTTTGCATGTGAACACAAGCTTTGCATGTGACTGCAATTTAGGATTTTCATATAAAACATCAATGACATCAACGGTCACATGACCCGTGACAACCAATGGCGTCTGATGTCACTAACGTCTAACCTAATTTGATGTGAATGCCGCATTGGAAGGGAAGTTTTTCTCTGGAAAACTTTGGAAAGTTCTCAAAGTTAAAGTGTGGCTTCAGAACATTTGGAATATAGCACAGGAGTCGCTTGGGCTACTTCTAAAGTGCTTTTTGTTTTTTTTTCTTCTTTTTGGAGCCTGACAGACTGGGTCATTATGAGCGTCTCACTGTGGAAAAGATCCTTCAAAAATTCTCCTACTGCAGTCGACAAGAGAAGAAATAGCACACCAGACTGATTAAATAATGACATGATGTTATAGTTTTTTTCCTATTATCCCTTTACTCAACCTCATATCATTCCAAACCTGTCTGACGTTTTTGCTTTTGAGAAACACAAAAGATATTTTGAAGGACATTTGTAACCACCCAACCGTTTGGTACACCACCAAAACATTTCTCAAAACATCTTCTTTTGTGTTCCACAGAAAATAGTCACACAGGTTTGGAATGACATGAGGGTGAGTAAATGATGGAATGATTTTCATTTTTGGGTGAACGATCCCTTTTAACTCCACAGGGAATGAATCGGCATCTCACCTTCATCGAAGTCCACATCGTCCTCAGTGTGCTGAGGGAAAGGGAAGCAGTTTGTGATCTCCAGACGATCGACGACCACCAGCCCGAGCAGAACGCCCTGCACCACCTCAGCGCCCTGACCCTCCTCCTGATAATGCTTAATGATCTTCAGCACCACCTGCAGACACACCAACAGTCTGATCATCAGCCTGTGAGGAAAGCTTTTCCTGAAGTAACATTTCGGGCTGGCAAAACAAATGTAATAATGTATGACGGCATTTATTTTCCCAGAAGGTATTTTACACTGCCCAGATATGGTGGCTGTCAATCAAACAGTTTGGACAGACTTACTCTCAAAGTTTAGATGATCAAAAATAGCTAACATGTACCATAAGCTTTCGCTCGCTCTCTCGTTTGCTCTCTCTCTCTACACACACACACACACACACATGTAGCTAGCTAGATAGATAGATAGCTAGATAGTCTAATATATTAGTCATGTTTATTAATAAACAGCTACAATAACATTATGCACCAACTGTATGTGAATGACTATGCAGGTCTGCTACCACATCAGCCCATTTCTGACCCAGGATAACTTTGTTTAACTGAGCGTGTACTTTGGGGGCACATCAGGTCTGCATGTTCAGGGACCAACGCTTCGATTTTTAAATCTGCCGTAATAGACGTAATTATTAATCTGATAAAACAGAAAAACAAGTCTGAACTAAATGGAAGATTGTGCCATCTTAACACGGCACTTTGTGACACTCAGAGAGCAGAGAAAGGAAAAAGCCCTGAGTTTAATGGAAGAACAAATACATTCCCTGGCTAATTAGGGCTGTCTGT
>JAZGTI010021116.1:0-10308 GCA_036877585.1 Botia kubotai | reverse complement strand
TTTTTTTGTTCCTCAGAAACAAAAGTCATGCAGCATTGGAATGACATGAGGGTGAGTAAATGATGGATATAATTTTTTGTGTGAATTATCCCCTCAAGGACAAATAAACAAACTCCAAACAAATGAAAACACATCAAATCAATAAACCTTCTCACGAAATTACAGTCCACATATTGTATTGTCAACTAGCATAATCATACAGTGTATAAGTCACTTCAAATCAGTGACTGTTCTCTCTGTAGCAGAAGAACTCAATCAAGTACGTCAGTCGTGGCAGATTCTGCATGTATACGGTGCATATTAATAGTCTGTGCACTGTGCAGAAGACATCCGTGTTCTCGGGGCAGAAATGAGACGTTTGATGGCGCGCGGGGACACACTCGTGCTGACCACTGCATCAAGAGACTGGAGAGTCTTTGAGGGCAGATGTGCCTGGAGGCCAGACAGACCGAGAAGGACTCACTGATTGGACAAAAACCCAAATGAGGAAGAGCACAGCGCTGTCTCCATCACAAAGCTGCCATGGACAGATGCCAAATACTGAGACAAAGAGAAACTTGGCTTGCAGTCAGCGGAAAAGTGAGCTCATCCTACAGTCCTGCCTGTCTTACCAGAAACGATGTGTACAGTGTTTATAGACAATATCGCTTCCCACAGCACAGGAAGCGATGGGGCTCTGTGCGCAATGCAGAGGTCACGGAGTTGACAGCTTCATGCCAAGCTCAGACGAATGCTTCTGTGTGTTATATTGTGTTGTTTTTTTTGCCTTGAAATTTAACTGGCTGACTACACAGAGAAGGAAAAATTATTGACAGGTGACAGAAAGCATAAAAGGTTCAAAAAGCACGGTCAGCAAAACTGTCTTTCTGCTCTAAATTTAAAGTAATAAAGATATCTGTCAGAATAAATGGGAAATATGCTACCCATATGATTCAGAGTTCAAACATACGAGAGTTCACTGGCATTCCTGTTTAAACCTGGAAATAAACAGAAAGTTTTAGGATTTAAAACTAAATTAAACTAATTTGTTTTAGATTATGTAGTGTGTTTATGACACTGACCATGTACAATCTCTTAAAAGGTCATATTGCTTTGCTTTGCTCATTGAAGCACACAAGATGCTTATGGGAACATTCTCAAAGCATGCTGGGATATCATGGATCACCAGGTCAGTGCAGGCTTGAGCATGTGCTGTCATTTAAGATAAAGGAGGGCAAACCTGGAATTCATACACATTGGTCAATTCGGCTTTCTTCTCGAATGGCTTTGTTGATAGTATAATTATAATGAAAAATAGGAATAAAATGTATTTAAAGTATAGATAACGCATTTGGACCCCACAGTAATATTACATAAAAATGCCAATAAGAAAATATTAAACAAGTATACCGGGAGAGTTTTTTAACAAAATATAAGAAGTTGGGAGTTTGGAACATAACACATAAAACAAGTTACGCACCGCTTTGATTATTTTGAATTTTTATTCAAATCAAATGCTTAACAAACAGGGCCGGTCTGCCTCTGGGCCTCTGATAGCCTCAGTGCCTCACTCTCCTTTAACCAAACAAAACTGTGTCGCTCAGGTAAAGTAAAAGCAAAAATGCTTTTGACATTAAAAAGCACTGTGTCAGATCACCTAATCAAAGCAGCTGATAAAAGATGTAGTCACCTTCACAATGAACAGACACACATTGATAAGCGCCATTTGAGTATTAAGAGGCACACAAACAATAATTAGAGACACGGCTACATTTATTACAAACTAAAAAGAGTTTCTTTGAAATGAACAGAATTCCAGGAGAGGGAGTCGGAAAACATGATAGAAAGAAATGATGTTTGAAAAATGTATTAAGTCAGAGACGACGCAGCAAAGAAGGTTTTTTAAAAAATTGAAATGGAGAACACAAAAGCCTTTATGGGCCTTAAAAGCCCTTTTCTTCCTGATTTCACTCTGCTTTCATTGGGCCATCTTGAGGAGAGCTCATCACATACACACAAACATTTGCTTGTACACATTCACAACGAGATTCTCTTTTAATAAGTCTTAATTAATGGATTCTGATTAAAAACTCAAGACTAATGCATGTGGCCTCATCTGCGCTTCAGCACATTTTCAAGGCCAATTTATCATAATTCTGAGAACTGCATATAATAGTTTACATTCAATAAACAACATCTAAACTGACATTAATCTTAAAATGAACAAAAATGGTAAACATTGTATTTAAGAAAGTAAAACTTTGAAATGTTCTATTGCACTTTAAATCAAATTAGTTTAAAATTAGAGCAAATGTCTCCTTGTTCATTTTTCATAAGAATGCAATGCCAGTAATCTCATACAGTATGTATTTTCTCAGGAGTTCAATAAATAACCGAGACTAAATTCTCACATTTATTTTATAGCTCTATAATCTTACTGTATTTGTCTCCATTTGTCTCATTGGTTTCATTATTAATTTAATCCTAAGGAATGAACAATAAAAATGTTTCTGGGGAATGTTCCAGACTTTCAGTGATCCCAGAGACCGCAAAACAAAAGCCTGGCTTTATTTTTCATCTGATTGTGTTTTATTCTATAATATACTACAACTTTATTCTTAATAGCATTTATTACATTAGTATCTGTCAATTGTTAAACTGCGTTCCTATAGACTGTGAAAATAGCATAAAACGTTAAAAGTATGCATGTTTCGCCGCTAGAGGTCGCTTATTTAAAACTATAATCAAGGTGTAACCTACTGACGTTTTGGAAATTTCCCACGAGCAAAGAGAACGCGCATGCGCATGTACGGAGCAAAAATCACAGCTCAGGCTTCCTGTGCATGTAAGTTATTTAAGGTGTGCACATGTCCCGACCGTACACATGTCCAAAATGTTCTCAGTCTACCTTCCCAAGCCTTAATCCTAATCCTAACCCTAGGCATTATTAGAATATCATATTGATTTGTGCAAATCAGAAATTGGCACAGATTTATTGCTGGGTCATGTCTGAACTTAAATACAATGGTTCCAAAAAGCACATTACTAATTATGTAATTATGCATAACATGTTGTGTATATAAATATTGACTCTCATCTCAGAACCTTCTGTGGTCATTATATTCACCTGTACAGTCTTCATGGGTTTATCTTTGGCAGCAAATGATAGATCTACATGTGGTCCATTTAATAGCAGAAGCAGATAGGGTCTTCACAAGCAGTCGTGTTACATTTAAAAGTAGTTGTTTTAAACCTTATTTGTTATTTCTTACAAAAGTAAACATAAACATATACAGTACAAAGGAAAACATAAACATATACAGTACAAAGGTAAACACAAACATAAACATATACAGTACAAAGGAAAACACAAAAATAAACATATACAGTACAAAGGTAAACATAATCATGTACAGTACAAAGGTAAACACAAACATTAACATATACAGTACAAAGGTAAACGTAAACATATACAGTACAAACGTAAACACAAACATAAACATATACAGTACAAAGGAAAACACAAAAATAAACATATACAGTACAAAGGTAAACGTAAACATGTATAGTACAAAGGTAAACACAAACATAAACATATACAGTACAAAGGAAAACACAAAAATAAACATATACAGTACAAAGGTAAACATAAACATATACAGTACAAACGTAAACACAAACATAAACATATACAGTACAAAGGTAAACACAAAAATAAACATATACAGTACAAAGGTAAACATAAACATATACAGTACAAACGTAAACACAAACATAAACATATACAGTACAAAGGAAAACACAAAAATAAACATATACAGTACAAAGGTAAACATAAACATATACAGTACAAACGTAAACACAAACATAAACATATACAGTACAAAGGTAAACATGCTATGTGTGAGAAAGAAAGAGATAAAGAGTGAGAATAAGAGACAAGACCAAATGAGATTTGTAGAGTGTTTTAAAAACATTACATGACTGTTCCTAAAGGGGCCTAAAGACAGAGATGTGGGAGAGGGCAGATGAGTGACAGATAGATCATGACTTGGTGTCTGATTCTCCTGTGACTGGTGAACAGAAGGGCGGTGCACTGATGGAGTCTTTGTTTGTGTTTTCTTGTTGTTTAGCGTTTAGACATGAACGACATTAAAGCATCACACCCCTCTCAGCCAAACTGATCGACACAGACTCATTGTAGCTCTCACACCCTACAAACACACACACACTTCATCCACCCCCATTACTTAACTATGTTAGAGGGACACTCTATAGACTTCTATTGTTTTTGCATGTAACTAGTTCCGATTAACAGTATAAACCTAAGGCACACTTTAACCCTAACAGAAAACTTTATGCATTTTACATTTTTATGCATTTGGCAGATGCGTTTATCCAAAGTGATTTACAGTGCATTCAAGTTATGCGTTTTATTAGTATGTGTGTTCCCTGGGATTCGAACCCACAACCCATACGCAATGCTCAACCAATTGAGCTACAGGAAATCACTTTTAATAATTTATAACTCGAACACTTTTTATGCATTTATACATATCCTAAACGTTTCGCTCACCGTGGGTTTGTCAAGATTTGATAACTTTTAAAAGTAAAGCCAACACACACACACACTTAATACACTCCTAAATGCTCTTTCAAATAAATTACTTTCATACATTTCATGAATAAATTTTAAATACAATCCACATGTATTCTTACATTTGCTTTTTATTTTTAGTTCTTAATACATTCCTATGTCTCAAGTGTTTAAGAGATCAAATCTTTAGTTTTAAAATAGTCTTTTCAGCGAATGCATTATTTTTGTTTACTTCAATGCACTGATTCCTGTTCATCATTCACTGTATTCTCGCTCAATTGCGCTCGACTGCTTTGGTGGCTTTTCCTGTTTTTAAAGTCTGACTGCGGCACTGTCAGCATTCGAGTGCAGGAGCAACGTCATTAAAAATAATAGAGCTTCTTTCATGTGTTATGTTTCAAACGCTTAAGATGCTTAAACACTCATACCAGTCTGAATAAAGGATTTTGTTGTTTTGTCCACCTACTGCGTGACAGTGTAACGTGCAGAAATGGTAACAAAACAGTAACGAGGACACAGAGGCTTGAGGATCCATGTGCAGCTGTTTTTTAGAATCGTCAAACAAACAAGGGTCAAAAAACAGCAAACAGTAATGTAGGAGAAAAGGCAAAATCAAAAACGTAATAACAGGCAGAGGTCGAGGCAGGCAGCAAACAATCATCAGCATGAAACAGGCACAGTTCAAGGCAGGCAGCAAACAATCAGAAAACCATAAACGATCCAAAACGTAACCAGCAAACAACAGGGAACCGGCTCTGAAATGCATTCAAAGGCAATACAAGACATCACAAAGAGTTCTACAGAGTCTGGGGTTTATATAGCCAGCATGATTGGATACAGGTGTTGCAAACAGGAAGTAATCATTCTTTGGCACGGGCTCATGGGAAATGTAGTTTGAGGGGAGGCTAATGGGTGATGGCTCCCTCTGGCGGCGTGGAGAAGGCGTAGCAGAGGCCTCCTCCATGACAAAAACAAGTGAATGCTGGAATCTGAATGAATCGTTTGGTGAATCCAAAATGTTTAGAGTTTGTGTCACTGGAATGAATCTGATGAATCAGATTCCCCACTGAAGGGAATCTTTTGGGAATAGTTGTGCATTCCAGCCCAGATTTTTGTTCACACTTGGAGTAAATAGACCTTTCAGCCGCAATCAGTTTAGCTTTTTAGTTTTGTGTTCGGTGTGAAAGAACCTTCACACACCTCGTATAAAAGCTGTAAATTATAAGTGCTGTTCAAAAACATCTGACCTCATTGTATCCTGGAAATGGTCTCAATTAAAACCTGTTTCATTATATGTGTATGTGTATGTGTATGTGTATGTGTATGTGTGTGTGTTCATGTGCCTGTCTGAAAGTGTGTTTTTTGTGTGTTTTGTGTATATGCACAAGCGTCTGGGTGCATGTTTACATATGTGTGTGTTAAGTGGATAAGTGCTCTCTTTGAGGCGAGCACACAAAGAGAACGAAGCCATTTGGTTTTTGCTCAAGGCTCTTGTTTGAAAAGGTTCCACATTCAGACCATCACATTTAACATTTAATAGACACCCCATACAAGGACAGCACTGTTATTCAATGTTTAAAAAGAGGACTATGAATTTGAAAGGAAAATGGAGAGCAAATAAGTGAATCAGACATAAAGAGCAAGAGTGACTCAGAGGTTTTCACAAGCCCTTCAACCAAAGAAGCAAGATACTTTTGTAAGCTTAGCCAGCTGAGGCCAGTACTGTGGTGTAGTGGGTAAAGGTATTGCTTGCTAGTCAAGAGGGTTGTGGGTTCGAGCCACATCGGGATCATTGTGTCTTTGAGCATTCTCATGTTGTCTGAGGGGGGGCATTTCCTGTGATAAGTGTACATCTATGTCATTTTGAATAAGGAATAACATTTTAAATTTAGTTCGCTAAATGTCTGCTAACTTTAACATGAGTCTGTTAAGTGCTCGAGTGCAAACAGGTTTGCTGGGCTACAGTGGAGGGGCTTAAATTAAACTCTATGGCCTGACACTGTTATTACACACACTGTTTGAACAGTGTAGGTCGCTCGATATGTCTCTACACAGAGACTAAAGTGGTTTCAAGGTTGCAACACTAAGTATTTCCTTTAATAACGCCTAAAAATGGTTATGAAGAAAACCATTGAGAATTATTAAAAACATGATCATTATAAATGCAACTGATAAGAGAAGACCCACAGTTACATTAAAAAAATAATATAAATATATAATAATAATATACAATATAAAATGGGAATTCATTGACATGGAACTAAACCAAAGACTAAATCACAGACATCAGCAGCTATAAACTGCTTAACTCATTTTAATTCACTCCACTTGCTTACATGGGCAGTGTGAATACCAAAATAAATCCACACCACTTACACATGCGGTGTGAGGCAGTCTGTCTCAGTCTGGAGGTTCAGGACTGGTCCAGGCTGGTTATTGCTGGTTAGGTGCTGGTCTGTTTCTGTTGCCTAATGAGATTTTCATTGTACCTTTGATGGAAGAAAAATATAATTGAAATGCCAGAGGAGCCTAAAGTATTTCTAATCACTCAAAGATAAAGAGACGGTACGAGCAAAAAGCTGTGATACATTTAATAAACTACATGCTCAGTGAGATAGCTCTGCTGGTATTTTTCAGGTTTTGCCCATCATTTACTGTGTGTTAAGAGTGAAAATAAAAAGCAATACTTCTAGCAATATTTTCTGTTTGTGTGTGTGTGCGTCTCCAGAGCCTGTTTGTGATTCTGCAGCCGGGTTCTGCATGATCTCATGACCCTGCATGCAAATGAGATTGTAGGTGACCTCATCACTGAGCTGAGTGACCCACAAATAACACAGTTTAAAGCCATTCTTTTGTTTTTCAGAGCACCATCTTAAATCGGTGTGTCTGTATGATTTTATGGATACGTCTTTCCGATCAACTGAGAAAATTACAGCACTATTTACTCTTTTTTCAGCTACACCAGTTAGTGTGTGACAGCTGTGCAGTGTGTAAACCTCACTCCACATTCTCAAGAGAGACAGATGCAAGAGACTGTGGCCTTAAGTCTCCTTGTGCCTGACTACCATTTTGGACTGATCATGGGTGCGAGTAAAAAGCTTACACTTGTGTGGACATTGTGGTTCCTGTAACCTGCTAATATTATTATTATTATTGCTGGTTAGGTGTTGGTCTAGCTGGTGGGCCACAGAAAGTCGTTGTGTCTATGTTATTTTTTCGCTTTCCTCTGAAGCGACTCCATTCATATCAGTTTTATTTTACATGGTACGAGTCACCTCATGGATCACATGACCAATCAAATCTTACTTTCGGTAGCCCCCTTTATTGCATATTTCTGTTCACAGAATAAATGTATCATGACTTTGTAAAAGTACAAAATAAACATTAAGTATTAAAATACGTCCCTTTTCCCTCAGTAATATCAGAAGTGACTTACCACTCCCCAACATTACCATGACACACGTCACAACACACACTTCTGAAAACACTTTATAAATATCCATTATTCTCAAAAAAGTCCCGAAAACTGCTCCAAATCTGACTTATTAAGACATTATAATTCTTAGTCTAAATCTCTAATGTAAGGAAGCTTGAAATTAGTCATTTGTGTATGTGGTTATAATTCTTGTGTATATGCTTGCCAGTTGGATACATTTCAACTTTTGAACGTTTGCTTCAGTTACAAATCTCTCTCAGTGATTGTTAGGAACTGCATTTGATTCATTAATCTCACATTTGTGTGGCTTGTTGGAGACTTTGCTACCGCGAGGCAGCGCAGTGGCCTCGGCATTAGCATGGCTGCTATCAGACGCGTAATGGATGTGATGCTTTGCTAATGGGAGAAAATATTGCCTGGCATAATTCATTTGCAAGAATTTAATTGCTATATTAGGGATGCGTGGTCCCCACTGGCAAGTGCTTTGGCCCTGATAAGAGATTTTTCATTAAATACACTTGTTTACAATGCAATTAATTTGGTCGGGCTGTTGTCGTGCGGGTGTGGGAGGTAAAAGCTGCTGTCTATGGTGTAAAGTTTACTTAGTGGACTCACAAGTTGCGGAAAGATAAACTAAAGTGATTTTTTTACTTTGAGGTCATAGATACAATGATGTGCAAAGGGACAGTTTCTGTTACTGGTCTGTGTTTCGTGAAATGATTTCAACAGGTGTGTTTGTTTGTGTGTATGTTCTGTATGAACGCACACTGGGTCTGGAAATATAAGTCAAACTGCTTCTTGTATTTTGTGTGTTTCTCATTTAAATCTTTTTTTATTCATTACAAAGAAAGTTGAATGAAAAATGAATGTGAATTTTAGAGCGTCTCAGTGGTCGGTATGTCCCTCTTTTGCTTTAATGACAGCATGCACTCAAGCTGGCATGGACTCCACAAGCAAAACCTGATGATCCGTGTTCTCCCAGCATGATCTGAAAACGTTCCAAAACATCTTGTGTGGAAACAAGGAATTCTGACCTTTCGTGCGTATTAACGTGGTCAATGTCATACACTTGATTTTGATCAGCTTGCTGTTCTGAATTTTTTTCAAAATTCTAAAACTCAAACTGTTAATTTTAAAAGGTTAAGTTAGATTTCAAATCCAAGATTTTCAGCGTTGCCTCAGTCATTTAAAATGCAACTGTATGTGTGATTGTGATTGCGTGTGGTCTTTTCAGAGACCGGCTGTGCTGTGTCGATTTAAATGTTTGACATTTTTCACCTGCTGATTTTCTGAGCGATGAAACTTGCTTATCTGCTCATTTGCTCTGTCGTTTGTCGCTCGAACGAATCTATCAGACACTCGCTGAAAAATAGAGACAGATTGTGATGGTTTCGCATTTACATGCACACGTGCGTTGAAACACACGCGCTTCCAATGTAGCTCGAACCTGTTCCATTTCCCATAATCCATTTCCAAATGAATCTCAGAGGTCAGACAACCTTTGGTTTGATGTCCCTGTAACTATTTGTGTGTGTTTTCCAGGATGTGTTCCCAGTGGGAGTCGCTGAAGGCCTGTCTAGTCTTGTTCTGATGCCAGCGTTTACAGTATGTGTGTGTGTGTGTTACTGTATGGGATTGTCTTGTTGCCAGTGTTCACAAGCATGAGCTGAAGTTGGTCTCTCTCTTTCCGTTAGAGTCTGTGGAACGCTGCCATTGACTGTCATTGTGAAAACACACATTCAAGTAAACAGATTCTGTGCTGTGACTTCAGCTCTTGCGCGCTCTGTCACACACACAAACAAAAGAACAGCCAGGAAGAGTCATAATCTCCATGAGGTTCTCAAGCTGTGGGGAGGCGGCACCATTTTAAATTTCTCTGATGTAAAATGGTGTGTGAACAGACCCAGCAGTGCAGGTTGTGCCAACTGCCTGTTCTGAAACCACATCAGAGAAAAGCCCGGGCGATACCGGAGCTTCAGACCAGTGTCACATTGATTGATATGACTTAATAACATATTCAGTCCTTTTGAGCTTAATAAATGACTGTGTTTAAACAGAACTCTTAAGTACAGAGTTATTCCAGCCTTTTTAATGCAAGTACTCAATCAAACCACAACACAGAAGAGAGAGAGAGAGAGAGACAGGGAAAGAGGGAGAGGCGGGGTTGTGTGGACAGGCAGACAGACAGACGGACAGGCAGACAGACAGACAGACAGACAGGAAGACAGGAAGACAGATAGATAGATAGATAGATAGATAGATAGATAGATAGATAGATAGATAGATAGATAGATAG
>JAZGTI010021115.1:0-10308 GCA_036877585.1 Botia kubotai | reverse complement strand
CCCCACGTGATATATTTAGTGTTTATATACTCTGTGCTCTGTAGTTAAATTCTTATTGTAAATGTAGCACAATGGGTGATTCTTGTGGTTTTGTGGGCTATCACAACACTCCTTGTGTTGGGTTGCCTCGTCTTACATCACCTACCAATCAAATGTAATTTATAAAACCAGATACAACTGAAAAACAGCCAGAAATAAAAAATGATATTGAAAACAATGATCAAGACACCCCTGGCAGAAATATCCGTGAGCCAATCAAAAAAGTAGGTCCAAATCTCCAGACTTTCATGTGAGTCTGCTTATGGCTTACATAACGAGCATGCATACCTAATCAATCAACACACACCCATGCTGAATAAGTTATGAGGACTAAAGCCATTATGCCCAGTACAGAAACCGAGCTTACAAGCAACTAAACCATGTGTGTTGCTGATGTTATACTGTACGAATAATATCGTACAGTGTTGATTTCAGTGAACCTGCAACCCATCACTATGGGGTTATCAGTCATGGTAAGTGTCTGTCATAGTTAGAAAGGGTATCGGTTTTAGTTATTAAGGGTTATCGGTCACTGTAAGTGGACATGGCAGGACAGCTTATACTTGTGTATAAGTTTTTAACCCAGCATGGCCTTATTAAATCCTTATTGAATTGGGACACTAGCGTCCAGGGTGCAGTACTATTTGATTTTCTCGTATGGCAGTGATAAACAGGTTTTATATGTCCTGGTACTAAAGAGATTGTTGATTTCCAAAATAAAATAAAATAAAAAATAAAAATCATAAGCGTGTAGAAGACTATTTTGAGATTTCAAGTTCCTTCTTGGCCCACTCAAGTTCAGTCCAAAACAATAGGGTGGAATTAAAATGAATACAGAACAAAACAATTTCCAATATTTTTTCCCGAACAACAAAATCCATTTAATTAGGGAACTGGTAATACTAAATTCCTTGGAAGGTTCTGACATTGGACAAGTCTACCTGGATTTTCTTTCTTTTTATATTTAAGACTGAGGTCAGCTTTAAAGGCTTATGGCATTTCTTGGGCTAAGAGTCTTGCACATCAGATGATACATTATAAGTGTATCAATAGGGCCTATATCACCCCCAGTGTATTATACAAGATGAAGGTCAGATCTGATCCTTGTTGTCATTTATGTAGTAGATCTACAGTAGGCTCGTACTGGCACATGTTTTGGGAATGCCCGGTGGTGGTTTGTTTTTGGAAATTTGCATGTTGTGTTCTTTCGGATTTCCTGCATTTAGATATACCTCGAGATCTCCTACTTTTTCTATTGTTAGACGATTCCATTCTCCAGCCCTATCAGCTGCAAGTACTGCTGCCAAAAAGACTGTTTTGAAGATATGGATAGAACCGTCCACTCCCACAACTTATCTTACTTCAGAGATATTGTTTTGCTGGAAGGTACCACTGCCAGGCTCAATGGAGCAAATGACAACACTATTCAGAGTTGGACAAATATTGCAGTGATGTTGCTAGATAGACTAAACAGTTGACATTCCTACTGTGCTTACGTGCCGTTTTTCTTGTATTTTTACTTATCCTTTTTGTCTGTACAAGTGGACAGTTTCATGGCATCTGTTAAATGTACATAGTTATTTTTTGAACATTTCTAAAATGAAACAAAAAATCGGAATAAAAATGTTGATAAAAAAAGCCAAGCCTGCCACGTATATGTTTAAACAGCCTAGTATTCAAAGATTATTAAAGCTGTTTAACGTTTTAAAGATTAATGTCTTTTGTCCATTATTAAATGTTGCCAGATATTCTGAAGCTCACAAGAGACCCACCGTGTCTGAGGATTGAGACAGCAGGAACTTTTACTTTTTTAGAGTTTATATCACTTGCAAGATTGCCAGTGTTTGAATTTCACCACTGAGGACAATATTCTGCTGCTGGCTGGCAAAAGTGCTGTTAAATCATTTCGCTTTTCAAAATGAACGGGGCATTGCGGATTCTCTCCGAAACTTATGAGAAGCTCTTTGAGGTGGAAGACTTTGCAGGTTGCCATCTGTCAGTCGATGGGAATGATTTATTGACATCACGACAGATGAAAGAATAGAAAAGAATGTGTGAAGCGATGGATAGGCTGGTCGCCATGGAGATAAACCTCGAAAATGTCTTCAGGTCTGTCTTTGTGCACCGGAGATCGTAATGTGATGTTATGTAAAAAATTCCAGTGTCATGCTTCCTGACCCAGTAGGCACTGTGTCCACAATGGTGGCTAGTGGCAATGATTGTAATCTTGAGGTTGCTTAAGAGAAGCAGGTAAACAAACCCTTAAAAATAAGTTGCGACAGCTGGAATATCCTTGAAACTCGCTGCTTATAAATTGCTTCTGAAAATTGATCATTTATTTTCATTAAGCATCACACACATTATATTTTGTGAATATGTGATGATTATCAGAGCTAATGGAAACACAACTTGGATTTGTTGGGCTTGTTTTGGTGCTTTGCAAGTGCGTTTGTGTGTGTCGCTGAAATTACCATAAACTCGTTAAATTAAGGCTAATTAGGTTGGAGTCTTATCTGCTTCATGTTGATAAAATGGAGGTTGTAAGGGAAACTTAAATATTTTGGACGTTGATTATAACAGACCTTTCTCAAACTGTCCTCAGATTTGCAATATTAAACAAGAACTAATAGATAATAATCAATATTCGTAAATTTCAATATAATCCTCAAGCATTTTGCATGTAATTCTAAGACCTAGCTGTCAGAGTTATGCTATCCACATTTAATGTAAACATAACTCTGTTCTATGTATGACAAAAACGGTCTTGTTTGTTTGTTTGTTATTTGTAAATGTATTTTTTGGAGAACCACCTGAGACTGTTAAATTAAATGAAAATCTGAACTTAATAAAAATCTATTTTCTTTCTATTTTTTTGGTTTAAACATTTCAGGTGTAAGTGCATTTTTGACCGAAAACCTAGAAATAGTCCTTGTAACAACTAGCCCGGTCTCTCCTTTAATATTTGTTCCTTTTATTCTCTTCTTTTGTTGAGTAGAAAACAATATGTCAGTTGTTATTGAACGGAGACGGTGATTTGTTACTTTTAAACTATTGTTTTAATAGTTTAAAAGTGATTTTTTTGTTTTGTTTTTTATTTTCCTTGCGTTTACAAGAAGAAATGTACATAACAACATTTTTGTACATGTACAAAAAATCAAGAATGGTGTATTTTTATCCCTGCTTTGGTATCAAATAGAAAGAGATGTTTTCTTGGTTAAAGTGTAAGATCTTAGGAGCTCAAAGCTCCAGTTTGTACTGTATGACTATTGTAGAGATGAAGAGATTTGCTGTACGTGAGCATCAATAAAATCCTGCTGCTTTTCTAAAGGCTTTAAATGATTTTTCCTCCTTTTTATTGTTGTGTAGTACAACACAGATAGAATATTAAGCACGTTTATGGATCTCCCCCAGTTTCCCATTTCTGGGATACCTCATGTATGGATGCAGCACATGCATTTACCAGATTCAATGGATTTACTTATAAAAGCCTTTCAGTTCTGTAGCCATGATTGTTTCTGCAGTCGGCGTTGAAAATTCACTCGTCCGCATATTTATATGTATTGTATTACAATTTAAGCAAAACAAAAAGTATTGCTTGGTATTGTGTGGTTGTGTGGTTTGTATAACTGTGCACTTTGGAGTATTACGTACACATTATGTGTGTAAATATTGTTGATTTACATTTACATTTACATTACATTTATTTGACAGTGTTCAAGCTATATACAGTATTTATCAGTACCCACGACCTTTGCACTGCTAACACGATGCTCTACCAGTTGCCTATTATATACATTATATTAGTATATTGACCATTTAATGTCATAATATATGTCAAAGCACCATCCTATATGACAGATGGGAGTTCATCACTGGCACACCACATTTATTTATTAATTTATTTTGAAGATATACAAGTATATATGAACTACTGTATATACTACAGTAGTTGCTGTGGTAATGCAGTAGAGAAAGCTGTATGTTGTGGTTGAATTGTGATTTTTTTTTTGACACCCACAAAATCACTTGATGTAATAACCACAGCTCCTAATACCTAAATCCCTTCACCCAATATATGCGCTATTGTCAATGTACATTTCTGCAGTGTGGGATAGTGTGAATCTATAGTGTTTTAATTGAGTTGCTGTGGATGAGAGTCTGCAACCGAACGATTTCCTATTGCTTCCGTTCCAGCAGTTTTATTTAAGCCTCTCAAATCCTTCAGATTTGTACAGTATCTTTAAAGCTTTTGCTGTCTTTCAGCATCAACAGACAAACCTGTTTTCCCCTGATACAGAAACAGCTGTACAGACAGAAATTGTTTTTGTTCTGTTTTATGTTATACTGCATGTTTTTTAGACATTTATATTTATGCATTTGGCAGATGCTTTTATCCAAAGCGACTTACAGCACATTCAATTTGGGAACTGTGGGAATCGAACCCGCAACCTTCTGCACTGCTAACGCAATACTCTTCAGACACTGATTTATCCTCATTTAGCCTTTATCTCAATTAGGAAATGAAAAGTGCTAAAAAAACAGTGAGTTAATTGATTTGGTCTGTTTGTGAAACATGATATTGTGTGGGAGAGATATTATTGGGGATATTTTGGTACCTAAAGTGCATTTGTGAACTGAGATACAGTATTTGCCATAAGGAGATGAAAATCAAGCCATTCTTATTTCTCACTGACCATCTGGACAAAAAAATTGGACCCACAGTTGCCATGGTGACAGAATACTTTGACAAGTAGCCCCCTGTGTAGATGGATAGCTGCAATAACGCGTAATGTACGACTGATAAAATCTACATGCATGTAGAGGGTGAAACCAATGCCTGCAGACAGATAATGACTATTGCCACTTGTACAACACTATAGGTCAGACTCAAACACATGGGGCTTCAGTTCACAATATTGAAATGATTTCAATAGCACTCGGTGCAGAGCTGCGATCCTACACAGAATCCACTTAATCTGAATGAGCAGAATTTAAACGTATAACCTTAATGGCAATTTTATTTGTGTGTGTGTGTGTGTGTGTGCGTTTTGTCCGACATTAAAATAGTTCACTTGAGGACTGTGGACCTCCATAAAAAAGACTGAGAACACAAGGTCTTCTGTCATAGGATGACTAATGAAAATTGCTATAAAACCAGCTGGTTCCATTCATTAAAACAGTCCTGTCCTGAGAGTTGTCCTGCTTTTCCGCTTGTTGGTGTTCCGGTGAATAGGTGCTGAACTGATCTTGGAATTCCTCAATTTGGCACTTGGTCCTTCTTACAAAAAGCCAGTTCACTGCTTATGTGTTGGCAACAAGTACAAATCACCACATAACCACTACATTTCCACCCACCATAACACCTACTAATTGAATTAAAGGGTTTTTCCATTTGATAAGTTTTGTAAAGCTAGTTCTTGGCTTTTATCTTGGCTTGTCTCTGATATTATCAGGCACAGATACAGAGTTGTCATATAATTGGTGGTAGAGGAAATGCTGGTTGTGTACCTTCCTTTAAACAGCAATCCTTCTGTCCACACATGCTTGAATCACAAATTCCCAAAACTGCACTGCCAGAAATGGCTTTTAGAAAACAAGAAATACTGTTATAAATGTACTTTCTCTGAAAAGTCTGAAGACCTTGTATTTTTGCAATTTGTTAGGTTTTCAGTAAACCTGTTTTGTTACAAATATGTATATTTTAACTGGAAATCAAGATAAAGAAATAGATTTTTATCAGAGCCACATATTTTTGGAATGAATGACATTGGTGAAAAAGGACAATTTTCTTACTATTTCGTGGGTGGGTGAATTGACAGGAGAGTTTACCCAGCAGAATGAATGGATTTCTTTGTCCAAATACACTTAGGTGTGGAAGAAATAATGGAATTTTGTAGTTGCTTCTATGTGAGATATAAAAGAGAGTTTTGTTGTGTTTGGTAAAGGGGGGTGGGAGTGAGGTGTGGGGGGGTGGGGTTGGGGAGCGCGGGTAATGTTTGGGTGACCTGAAGCGTTAAGGGGAAGGTAGTTCTTTCGAGTTTTTTTGATCTCTCTCTCTCTCTCTTTCCTTTTTGTGGTGACCTTGCTGAGACTCTTTTAGCACTTACTGGCTTTGATAATGTTTTACATTCTGCCCAAAAGCCAATTTCTAATAATAACATCCATCTGATTTAAAATGCCACATAATTATAACAAATTACAAGCCTCAGACTGGGCGAGATATTAGTTGTAATTTCATGATCATTTCTGAGTTTACATTGTGGTCCAATAAAATGCTTTTACATCCTCTTTGTGAGCAACTGGAATAAAGTCATTTATTTACATATCGTAACATTTCAATGACTCTGTTTAGGATAGCCAGTTATACGGTACACAGATGTCATGTCTATATTCTGTTATATTACTTTGTATACACGGTTTACAGTTTGTTGAATCACTTTATATGCATACTGTGTTTTAACCAGAGATCTTTTTATAGTAAGACCGGCATTTTGCTGTTTGCTCTTGAAACTCAATCCCATGATAGAATCAGCACAAAATGATCTTATGAAAGGTGAAACATCCTCCTAAAGCTAAATAAAGCAGAGCAAATGAATAACCTTGTGTAAACTAAGCAATGTTAAGTCTAAATGCTTTGAAGTTCCTGACCATGACCTTCTTTAGATAAACACTGTCCATTGAATATAGTCTGTTTATAGTATTATCAAAGAACAGCATTTAATGAAGACCTGAATTATTTTTACCTGAAACAGAGAGCATTCCCTTGATGGGATAGGGGCAAACACACACACACACACACACACACACAAACACACATATACACAGTCAAAGCAAATACAACAACTTTTGCATGACCCAAAACTGTCAGATCACAGAAGTTCTCAACTTCAGTTTTAATTACACCTGCAGGAATTAAGCAGGAATGAGCTGAACAAGGAATTCACGCGTGTTTCTGTTCAAAGACATCTTCAGGAACACATCACAGCTTGAAACCTCATGAGGAGTAATCAAAATTATTCAAGATTGCCATTTAGCTGCAAGACGTTTTACTTTGATCTATCAAGAGTCATCGACTCATTTCTGTCAATATGAAAAACTTTCAATGGACAGGATGTGCAACTCATTTATTACAGTGATATTGATGGTGGGTGGGACAGGTTTAATTGTTTAATTGAGTTAAATGTCAAGGTTTTAATGGATTCAATAAACTCAGAGAACAGAGATGTTATCAGACTGACTGGAGCCAAGTGGTCATTTTATAAGAAGCTGATATATCAGTATTTAACCACAACTACAACTGGTTATAGTGTCCAGTATAATATGCATATTTATAGGGATCAAAACCACTTTCATGAAATCAACAGATATTAATGCATTTGTGAGTAATTAGTAGATGTAGTATTAAATTATGAGGTTATTGAATTCTAATTCGATAAGCCAGGTTTAAAGCTGTGAAATTCCTTTAAACATACACCTGGCATAACACAACCTGCACGAATGCACCAACTTCCTATGTTGCCTAGCAACCTTGAGCAGCTTGTGTGAAAATCAACAATATTAATTGCTAGAGAAATTTTATATTCAGTTTATTTTTAATAATGAATTGAAATTAACACACCCAAGAACACCCTTCACCCGTGTTAAACCAGCCCCTCCTAACTTATTGTTATATTAAAATCTTTTGTTTAAAACTATTTTTAAAAAATTGACAAAAACACACAGATGCACCAACTATAGATGACTTTAGTAGCTGGTTGGTGATACAAAAAGACAACGACTGGACTGTACAAGCCTCAGGTTGTGAGCCATGTATGTTTCTTCACAGAAATATGACACAATACTTTTTACTTTCCACATACTGCGTTATACATATATACTGTATACATATATACATATATACATTTTACATATTCAACACATACAATTCTCACTGTAAAAAATTGTGAATAATTTGAGCTCTTCAAACTGGTCCAGTCACATGACCACACAAAACAGACTGTGGTTAAGATGACCCAAGACAGTGACTGAGGTTAAAGTACACACGTGAGTAACTGCTATAAAATTATATTGTTTGAAGCATGCTGGTATATTTGGAGTCATAACACTTGCAATCTGTGGTGTGCTATGCTCACTCGCTCATATGCTTCATACAGCTGAAAACATTTACTGAAACACTCTCTCTGGCTTTGTCTTTGTTTTTACAAGGACAGTCATTTACCTCTCTCCATTCCAGGCTTTTCCCTTAGTACACTCAGTCTCCCTCTGCTCCATGACCAGCATCTTGTTCTGAGTTTCTTCTGATTTGATACTTCAGTCAGGAAATGATGTTTTAAAATAACCCTTCCACTCAGACTTGGCACATACGTGTAGCTCGTGTGTCTGCCTGTGTGTATATGGGGACTTCTCTTGAAATATGATCTGTTGAAATATGAGGAAGTTTGTTGTTCTTGTGATTATATAGAAGTTACTAGTATAGACTGGATTTAGCATCTGATTTAGCATCTGGCTGCCTATGGAATCAAATATGGTCATTTTTGAAGGATATTCCACAGACTAATTGAAACAGTGTAGATTCACACACACACACACACGCACAATTTAACACCATGTTTTACTCATTCACACGTCTCCTACAACTTCTCACAGAGACACCAGACATTGTGTTACTCGAAGGTGTTGTTCAGAGCTTTGTTGTGGGATCTCTAAACAAAACATCAGACGTCACGCAAAAGATCGTTCTCTGAAAAATCTGATTATTTCTCCCTCAGACTGTCTCAGATTGCTCTATCAGTGTCTTACAAAACAACCCCTCAGATTTGATTAGACTGAAATTTAGTCATCGTTCTTGATCTTTCCTCTGAAGGGTCTGCTGCTGGGATGGAGGAACCTCCATGCAGTGGCTATTTGGTTGGACCGCTGCTCTGTTCCGTGTATTAAGGAAGTCATTATCCCACTTTATCTAACTACATGAAATTAAAGGGGAAGGATATCATGTTTTGGGGGTGTAATGTCAAATAGGAAATGAAATACGAGTGTGAATCATTTCTGCAACCTACGCGGTGGTCTGCAACAGTGAGAGCCAGTGACCAAAGTGATCGACCTGCACAGTATTTATCCTTTTTCCTTTCTCTCTGAGTCAGGCATAAACATAAAACACAAGTCACTTTATTTATGACTGTGTTTGAGCTCTGAAAGGGGTTGGGGCAGATTTAACACAGAAAGCCAAAGAAAAGTGCTTAAATAAATCAACTGCGCCCATTTCCTCACCCAGTCCCCCAACTTATCTTATAAAACTGAAGGATTATGGGTAAGCCTGCTGCTTAGCCTCCTGTGATGATTGTGGCTATGGAGGCAATGAGTTGAAAGATAGATTGAAAAGTTTATTTTATCCTGGTGAGAGAGAGGTAGGGAATTTAAAAATACCTTCCCATTTCTTTTACCTGTTAGAATTTTTTACCTGCTATGATTTTGATTTCATCAATGTTTCAAAATAAGGCACATATCTTAAGACGGCAGGGCATCTTTCAACTGAAGAAGCTTGTAATAACTTGGAAATACATTTCAATTTTGATGCTGAAAGTCATAAAATATCTTTACACTTCCATAATTTGAATTTCTTTAACATGTCCTTCTCTATTGATGTGTTTGCTCTGATGCAATTTTGGTAAAAACACATACAGTAAGAAAAGTTTGGTTCAACATGGTGGAAATAAAGGTATCTGTTTTGAAGGGTGTGTACACTTTTATATTTGTGTGTGCCGTTGTATGTAATACGTGTCTTGAGGTAAAACTGGGATAAAACCGAGGTTGTAGAAAATTCCCTTTATATTCTACCCACCAACAGTGCATGTAACATTGTGGCGCATATGCAAAGACTGCGACTGGTCCTTCACAAGCTATTTTCGCCCCCAAAATCCAACAATAACAACTCGTTGTCAATTTGCTTACCCATAATTCTTTGTGTCAATAATCACACATAATTTCTAACCATTTAAAGTTCAAACAGCTTGAGGTAAAGCACTAGAAGTCAACGCCCACCTTGCTTCTTGCTCTCTCTCCTGTAGTGTTTGTGAGGTGTGTTTTGTTAGAAGTTCTAAGATACTCGTTAACGAGGATTAGCGTTAGATACCCACTGCTGACTAATGAGGTGAAGAAAGTAGCAGAAGGAAAGGAGCGATTTTAGACTGGACACTTTCATATGTGCTGAGAAAGTGGGAAGACAGACAAAGTAGTTCTCACTTACAAAGCCTGCCTGAGGTTTTCAGATGC
>JAZGTI010021114.1:0-10310 GCA_036877585.1 Botia kubotai | reverse complement strand
AGGACACTTTGTAGGGCATACTTTTTTATTAAGAAACAAATTGCGCAAAGATGTTTAATATGAAAACGTATTATAATGTTTTGTAATAGTATTTTGAACTTGTACCATAGTTGCTACCATAAGTCTGAAGGAAACCGACTGTCCTCAGAAATTTTTGGATGTCATTTTATTTTTATTTTGCATGTAATGCCTGATAAAGCAGCCGAGCCTTGCTTTGTATATAGCGTTACCAAGGAAACCGTTCTCTGTCTCGCTCTAAGCGCCTCCTACTGGCGGAGAATGAATTTGCATATATGTCGCCACAAATACTAATATATTAGCTAACAATAAACAATTTTCTTTTTCAGCATTTATTCATTCTTGTTAATGTTAGTTCATGTCAGTACAGCTATTCATGTTAGTTCATGGTGCATTAACTAATGTTAACAATGACAACGTTTGATTTTAATAATGTATTAATAAATGCTAAAATTAACATGAACTAACATTATTAGTATTGCTCATTGTCAGTTCATTTTAGCTAATGTATAACTAGTTGTTAACAAATAGCACCTTATTGTAAAGTGTTACTCAATAGTTTTATATTTAAATGAATGAAATACACATTTTCATGATGTTTAGCAATTTTTTATTTTTTAGAAAATGCAATCAAAGATGAACCTCGCATTTCCCGAGCCAACGGCTTGTGCAAAAAGCTAGTGGGACATTTTTCCCACAGTTGGAAAAAAAAGAAGATGTTAGCCGAAGCCCAGGAAGAACTCCAGCTTCTCCAACATGCCCTCATAACATCATGCCCAACAAGATGGGGCTCAATGCAACAAATGATAGAAAGGGTTTTGGAGCAACAGAGGGCACTGTCCCAAGTCCTTTCAGCTGACCGTAAAACAAGACACCTAGTACCCCAATGGCAAGACACAGATGTTCTAGAATCTGTAAGTAAGGCATTGGGTCCACTTCAGGAGTTCACGGATGCCCTTTCCAGTGAAAACTACATCAGTGTGTCGTATGTGAAACCGGTTCTTCCCCTGCTGAACACCAAGATACTTGCAATGGAGGATGAAGATACTGACTTGACAAAGACTATAAAATCAAAAATTCTGAACTACATCAACAAACATTATGAGGATGAAACTACCCAAGAGCTTCTGGATACAGCAACATTTTTGGATCCAAGATTCAAAACCAGCTACACTGATGAGGATAAACTTCCAAACATTAAGGCCAGGGTCATGTCTTACATGGAAATGAGTTCACACAAGGTGAGTTAATTTATGTAAACTGGATGAAACTGTCATCTCCTTAGATAAACACTATTTTATATGGCTTTTTAATCTTTTCTTTCTGTTCTGTATGTCAAAGGATACATCTGAATCTGTGAGTAACACATGCAGAGAGAATCCTGACATCGATCTACCTCCACCAGGCAAAAAAGCACGGAAGTCCTTAGGAAGCTTCTTCAAAACGACATCAGCCATGCCAGCAGCTCTGCGACTTGAAGAAGCCATAGCCGCTGAGTTAAACAGCTACCTGCTTTCTCCATCCATTGACAGTGAGGAAGATCCTCTGAAATGGTGGAGACTCCATCAGATAAATTTTCCAAGAATGAGCAGGGTTGCACAAAAGTATCTTTGTATTCCTGCCACCAGCTCACCTTCGGAGAGAGTGTTTAGTACTGGGGGAAATGTGGTGACATGTCACCGTTCATGCTTAAAACCAGAAATGGTGGACATGCTGGTTTTTCTTGCAAAAAACCTTTAAGAGAGCAATCTGTTTTTTGGTTTTGATTTATGTTAGTTTTTATTTATTGTTATGACTGGAATTGAGGTTAGTTAATCTTTATTTTTTTCATGTTGTCTGTTTTTAAGACAATTTATTACAGTTTTGTTTATCAAGCAGTTAGTACTACTGTGTACAGTATGTTATTAACTAGAGTTGAGGTTAGTTAATCTTAATAATAATAATAAAAATAATAAAAATAATTTATTTTATGTTGTCTGTTTTAAAGACAATTTTACTACAGTTTTGTTTATTAAACTTAATACTATGTTATTTCATTGTGAAATGTTTTGTTATGCACTTATTGTGCACTGAATACATTTAGAATGTATGTATGTAGCTTGTTTGAAAAAGCAAAAACAGTTGCCAAAATCGCAAATAAAATCGCAATCGCAATATTCGTTCAAAAAATCGCAATATGATTATTTTGTCCATATTGCACAGCCCTAGTAACAAGCTGAGACTAGGAGCACTCCCCTTAAGACAGTGCTCCTAATCTCGTTACCAAAGCTACCAAAAATCTTGCTGATTTATAGAGGATCAAATACTTATTTCACTCATTAAAATGCAAATCAATGTATAACTATTTTGAAATGCGTTTTTCTGGATTTTTTTGTTGTTATTCTGTCTCTCACTGTTAAAATAAACCTACCAATAAAATTGTAGACTAATTATTTCTTTATTAGTGGGAAAACGTACAAAATTAACAGGGGATCAAATAGTTTTTCCCTCACTGTATATGACCACATACAGAGAGAGAGAGAAAGATAGAAACCATATAAATAGGACAAAGCTCTAATATTTTGGACTGAGCTGTTTTGTGATCAATGTAATTATTCTCTGTGACAGCAGCACGGGGAGAGCTATGGGTTAATGACACACTCTTGCCTGTCACTGCATGTGAGAAGTCAATGGTACACACACATGGCAGCACGCACTGTCAGACAAGTAGCCTGGTACTGGCAGCAGCCTAACTGTTTCCCAGAGATAAGAATGATCACTGAGCACTTTAAATTCCTAATTTAATAAGACAGAGAGAGATAGTGATGTTTGGCACTGTCTTATTAATTATCTGGCCTCTAAATACAATGGTGTAAAAACCAAAAAGTTTTCAAATAAACAATGCGTAGTATCTTCAGTTTTAGACTGAGATGTGGTGCTCGGTGTCAGTATGATAATAGACTACATGGTTTATTTGAAAACTGCAGAGCACATAACAGTACTAAAAATATGGTGTGAAAACAGGATCAAAACCTCTCATAAATGCACACAAGAGATTCAAACTGTAATAAAGAATCAGGTGTTTGGATCCATGTGCAGTACACAGTGGGAACAATGTTAAACAGGCGATAGTCGATGCAGGCAGCAAACAATCAGAGGCGATACAGTAATCCAAAAATCCAAGAGAATCAAAATGGTAAGACGATTCGGGTCAATAAGGCAATCAGCAAACAATTAAGAACCAGGGACAATCCAAAGTAATACACAACAAGACAATCTGAGAATTATAAGGAAACCCCACTCAGAATTGCTGCACAGAGGCAAGTCAAGACTTCGCAATAACATTTGGCTTGAGTCTGGTTTATATGGAGGAGTGAACGAGGATCAGGTGTAGAGCAGGTGAGGTGCATGTTGGGAGATGTCGTTTGTGATGTTCTGGTTAGTATTCGGGTGATGGTTCCCGCTGGTGGCGCGGTGGCGAAGAGGCTGAAGTCACTACACTTGGTGGCCATATTTCCAATGCCTCTGAGCAGCTATTTAGGTAATACAAGAGCAATTCCAATCTACTTAAATGTGGAAAGACAGTTATCTCTAAAATCGCTTTTTTCAGCACTTTTTTGTCCATGATAGGACAAACAAAACAAGCTGATTTTAGTGTAGAGGCTACTCATACATTATGTAAGAATTATATGATTTGTCAGAAGTGTTTGTGTTTGGCTACAGTCGAGTTGACTAATAGGGCACAAACATGTTTAGGCAATGAATGAGGTGAATGTTTAAAACAATAAGTCTTTAGTCTAGACTTAAGCTGATCAAGTGTGTCTGAATTACGAATTATGCTAGGAAGGCTATTCCAACATTGAGAAATGTGATATTTTGTGAATTATTAACAGGCCAGAATTTGATTGCACTGTGTTTGATTCTATAATCTGATATGGTATTTGACCTTTTTTTAGGTTACACTATAGTAAAATTAACTGAATTTGCTCCTGTATCTCTTGATTATTTCATATAAAGGTCACATTTTGCTCCTTGGATATTAATCCCCTCTGCTTTTTAGTTGATATACTGTACTAGACATTGTTGGCCTAATGTTATAAACAATAAACAACTACTTGATTAATGATACAGTTCCATCATATTTTAAACATGCAATTGTGCAGCCACTACTTAAAACTTTGATCCATCACTCCTATATTTACATTCATGCATTTGTTTGTTTACAGTGCCTTCAAGGTATACAAAATACATCAGTACATGTTGCCTAGCAATCAAACCCACAACCTTTGCACTGGTAATGCAATGTTCTACCAGTTGAGCTACAGAAACACTCTTAAGTAGTTAGGAGTGTGGCATTCAACACTCTGCAGGTTGATACAGCAGCAGGTTGGGATCCAGAAAATAAATTGGTTCACCTTGTACTGTATTTAAAGAATAGAATTTTCTCAGTGAAGATTGGAAAATACACTTAATCTCACACACAAGTATCCTATGGTGTACCATAAGGTGCAATGCTAGGTCCAGTGTTATTCCCCTATTTCTTTTGTACATTTCTTTTGGAAATGTAACACTTCATATTAAAGGTACACTTAGTAATTTGTTGCAGGGTGGTAGTCATCTTGTTATACTGACAGCTGGCATCAAACAAAAGTCATTTATCAATGTTATTGCAAGAAACTCCAAAGGAGTAACTGGGTGCTCAAATGATTCTAGTATGAATGGAAACATTTTTATTAGCATGTTGACATCATTGGAGTCTTCATCACATTAGTACACATTATTAGTGGTGCTAGTAATTACTCTCCTGCATACTTCTTTTTCTGGACAAAACTTTGGTACATAACTTGTCCCACATGTTTTGTTGTTGACCCGCGAATGACTTTTATACGTGATCGGGTGTACGATGTTTTAGGGCGTATGAAAAGTGGGCGAAAAATTTGATAGACCTAATGTTGAGCTGCATTTTGTGGTGTTATAGCTTCGCGTCAGAATGTCGTAGAGACTTGGGGGTGGGCTCATATCGCTCGTCTTAGCAAGCAGCAGCAAATGTTGACGTCACAACTTCATAGCCACACCCTGGCAACCAGTTGCAGTACCCTAGCAAACGCCCCATAGACTTCCATTGAATAAAATCCCAAAGACTTAACATTGGGGAGGTTTTAGTGATCTTGGTGGTGGGCACATATCGCTCAGCTTATAAAGGAGCAAAAAATGATGACAACTTCATAGCCACACCCTAGCAACCAGTTACAGTACCCTAACAACCACCCCATTGACTTAACCCATTAAAAAAGAGAGGCATCAGAACATTGTAGAGATGTGGGTGGGCTCATTTGACTCGTTCTGTTAGGGGACTGAATATTGGCATTGCAATTTAGATCAACCTAGCAAACTACTAACATCATTAATAAGCCATAATGTAGTATATCTATCATATTTAATCATGCTAACATTATGCTAAGTAATGTTAACATTATCATCAAGTCATGCTAACATCGTTTAAATATTCCCAAGTTTTGCCACAGCAAGCACCACCCACATTTTCTTCAGAAAATATTCCTAAAATGTACTAGTACTGTATCTAGTTAAAACTTTTTGACATGGTACCATGGTATCACAGTCTTGTAGCATCAAATGTTACAATCTAGTTTTGCCAGAGTCATTTCTTGAATAGATAACTTATCAGTGGGGTGAAATTATCATATGTGTATGTTAAAAGAGTGTTGTTAAATACAACTTAGCTTCAGGAGCAGAAGTCTTAATTAATCTGAGCCATGGAAATCTCAGAACAGACTGTATTGAAATATGAGAAGATAATTTACACCAATGGAAGAATATGGCTGCAGTGTGTGGAGTCTTTCATCAGGTGCTTCAGCTCTGGGTTCGTGGCAGGGCAACTGGAGCAGGTGCATATTATAACGCAATGTCAATCAGAGAGCAGGTTAGCGTGGCCGCTACATACGGCAGAACGCTTGCTTCCCACTCACAGCACCCCCTATATGACATTAATCATTTCCATGACTACAGAAACTCACAGGAGAATCTAGAGTGTTCCAATCCCATTAAAAGTTTACATAAACCCTCGGAAACATTTAATAACATCCATGCGCTCCAATGGAAATATGGCTGCTAATTTAAATCAATTTAGAAAAGAAGATATCAGTGAAAACAGAAACTAATTGTTTTTAAGGACATCTAGCATTTGTGGAATACACAAAAAATGTTGTTGAAAAAAGATGTTTGAAATATATAGCTTATATCCACATGATGAGTGCTTAGTAGGTGTTATCAAGCTCCAAAATTATACAATTGCATTTGCCCTATTGCATTTGTGGAATATTCTAATATTGTGACATAAGTCCTCTGAAGCCATATGAGTCAAGACAAAGATTTACAGTAAGTTGTAAATTGTAGATTAACATCAGAGGTAGATATTTTTGTACGAAGCTGTTGTTTGGTTTGAAATATTGTGCATGAGTCACATAGCCTACTTTTAGGGTGGTAGTTTTTTTTTATATAGAGTTTGGCAGCCCTTGGTCATATGCTTTCATTTTACAGAAAAGAGCAGCTAAGACTTTCTGCTAAATATCACCATTTGTTCTTGAAGTAAAAAGTCATATGGGTTTGTCAGATGTGTAAATAATGACAAAATTTTATCTTTTTTATGAACTATTCCTTTAATAGTGATTTCAGCCTCACATATAGCATCCTGATGGGAGAACAGCTGTGTTAATGATTAATGGTAGATCACGTCTCTTATCCACACAAGTTAACCTTTGCCAGTGTTATTTAAAAGACCTCTCTGTTTCAAGAAAGCAAGCTTTTCAGAATAGTGTGGCAGGTTGTTGTAGCATAATTACTTTTAATTGATCATGCGTTCATTTTCAGAACATTTTGTCCTGTGGATGTGTGGAGGGTTTTACAGGCATTTGTATGCTAAACCTATTGATAAGAACATTGATTTCATTATATTCAGATGTTTCTGTTAGCTGGAGATGGCAACAGTTTTTACCTTAACTTCTTTATCGTTTTTTTAACCAGTAACATATGTACAGATATACAGTACTGTAATTTGACTGAATTAAAATTCAGTTATAAAAAATTGGTATATAATGAAAGATTCCAAAAATGAACAGTTTAACCTATACATTTCCTAACAGATTAGAATAATTAGTTATTTTCTAGATAGCAATAATAGACTTCAGATATGACAAAGATTGGCTGTTTTTCAAAACATTAACTAGGGCTGTGTGACAGACAGCCTATAATTCTCAAGGCATATGGGGGCATTTGGGGCAGTCTGTGGCTGTTACGGTGAGGGGCTGGGCTTAACGGTTGTGTTTGTATGGAAAAACAGAGCAATGACACGGAACTAAATTAAGAGATATGTTTAATAAAAAAAACACAATGAGAAACACTAACCGTTAAAAATAAAGGACGACGACAAGTGCAGACAGCAGTGAAAACAAAAGACAAGAACACGATAAAAACCATACAATACAAAACCGGGTCAAAAGTATCCAAAAGTTAATCCAAAAGAGCAATCCAAGAACAAGAGCATTAATCCAAAAACCATGTAATCACGAGAGAACTTAGAACTAGAAACAACAAGAGAACTCCGAAAACCACTGACTAACAAACAATAATCCACACCCACTACATGAAAACCAGGGACTTATATACACAGAGTAATCAACAAGACACAGATGCAAACAATGAAACAAAACCAGGAAGTGACATAAAAGGACAATGACATCATCAACGTGAGACATAAACTAAACATCAAAATAGAAGTTCTGAGCTCCTCGCCCAAAGCGGGAGCTCGACAACGTTACAGTGGCCTTGCCCGTAAGAGTCAGACTGGTAACCAGAAGATTTCTGGTTTGATTCCCAGTTCCAGCAGGTAACAACTGAGTTGCCCTTGAGGCAGGCACCTTACCCCAATTACTCCCCAGGTGCCACAGTGCTGCCCACTGCTTTGGGTGTGTTTTATGTCTTGGTGGGGAGTTTTAATCGATTTCTAAACATTTTATACAGATTTATCAAACCTTA
Source organism: Botia kubotai (assembly GCA_036877585.1). Classification (NCBI taxonomy): domain Eukaryota; kingdom Metazoa; phylum Chordata; class Actinopteri; order Cypriniformes; family Botiidae; genus Botia; species Botia kubotai. The sequence goes on along the minus strand of JAZGTI010021114.1, from coordinate 2,261 downwards.
TTCAGTATCTAATGCCTTCTGTCTTTCTCCGTCTCTGTAAAACTGAGACACCTTAAAATAATAGGCCATTAAGAGAAAAAAAGATCCTTTGGTTTGGCAGGAACCATCCGTAACCATCCAGACAAATTTCCAGTAATGTCCACACAGTCATGGATGGCAGTTGCCTAATGGTTGGAGAGTCAAACTTAAAAACCCAAAGGTTGCAAGTTTGCCTCCCACAGCTGGCACCTTTCCCCAGTTTCTCCCCGGGCACTGCAGTGATAACTGCCCACTGCCCTGGGTGTGTTCACATCTTGCAGTGTATGCATTCACTACCTACTGAAAGGGTGAGTAAATGCAGAGGTGACATTTCAAGTATGGGTGACCATACAATGACAAATACTTTACTTCAACAGGCCAGTTGCTGCCTCCAACTGGAGACAGACTGACAGCAGCTCTCAGCATATACACTGAAATGAGACATCAGCATCTGAAAGACAAATGCCACTAAATATTATATTTATATTAAACACTTAATATATGAACATAAGTGCAACAAATACATGAACACAAAGGAGAACTGAATGTACCTTTTATGTGTATATATAACAGTTTAATTTCTTATTGAAAATACAGCAGAAAGATTTCAGAGTATACGATGACAATCAATTTAGATTGAAACCATTCACAAGCTGTCATCCTCATTAATCAGTTATGGATGGTTCCTGCCAAACCAAAAGATGGATGCCATTTATTTTGTTTTTAGTTTTTTTTTGTAATGGCCCTGTAGCGAAGAGTCAGAGGCATTCGAATCCATTTGCAGCTTTATTGGAGAATCGTTCAACAGTCCAGGATCAATCAATAAACAACAGGCACAGTAGAGACAAGACAAATGCACAATTGTAAAACAGGCTAGGGTCAAGGCAGGCAGCAAACAATCACAGTCCAATAAACAATCCAAACGGGGGCAGGCAAAGAGCAGTTAAAAACAATAAACAATCCAAGGTCACAATAGGTAAACAAGAATGCACAGAGAACCCACTTAAAAATGACAGCCGGGGCAAATAATGACTTCACAATGAACAATGGCATGTGTGGGGTTTATGTGTGTGTGTAATGAGGTGCAGGTGTGTATGGGTGTGGTCAGTCCCAGGTAGGAGGGATCATGGGAAATGGCCTCCTCTGTAACCTGCCCAATGCTTTAAGGTGTCCCAGTTTCATAGGGAGAGAGAAAGAGTGCATTAGATACCGATTAAGGTTTAAGAATCTATATAAAAATTATATAAATCAATTAAAACTCCCCGTCATGACAAAAAACAAACCTGTATGTGTGTGGGTGGGTGCGCGCACCTACTAAACCATATTTTAGAGACACATTTGGACAAAGTAGTAAGCTAAACTTAAAAAACCTCATTTTCTGGACATCAGTCTGTAAAAATTCAAACCCTGTGGGTCAAAGTTACTATACATTATAGATTTTTATATATAGGTTTTTGCATCAAGAAATGTATGATGGACACGCATTATCTCAAATTGCCAACTGGTTACCAATTGCCAAAAAAAAACAATTGCCAAAAAAAGTTATAGAAGTTTTATTTTAATTCCTTTTTGTTATTGTAGCGCCTTTAGTCCTAGACCATTGATATAAGCACTAACATCTACCTAGGCTCGAACAGGGGTAGTTTAAAGGAGAGGGAGTCAGTTGAACAATTAACCAGTTTATTGCCACACAACAGCAATGAAAAGGCATAGTCTTAACTGGGTATATAAACAATGAAATAAAACGAAGAGCTCTTCAAAATAATAAATAACAAATCAACAAAATCCCGTTTAATTTCAGTTCTTTGTCCTGGTGTGAATTGGTCTGAGTCCAAAGAACAGCTCCTTATGCCAGTGTGTGCATAGATTCCATAAACGATTAGTTCATGGAAGGAATGTATGGATCATTCCAACAAAAAGGAAGTTCTGCTCCTCAAATGTAGGTGCGTTGAGTGCACTAAGTATTCCTACCAATGTAGATGAACAAGGTTGATGATCTTACCTGCAGTTTCGATGGACGAATCAAACCAATCAGGCTCTCTCGGTGACGAATCTCGCGGCTGGCCACACCACTTTCAAGATCATCACACAATTTCACTGGGCTGGGCTCGCCATCTCCAATTCTTCTGATAACGCAAAAAAACCAACCTACACAAAGTGTAGAAGAAATAAATGTTCTGTTCTTAACATGAGACCTCATTAACTTATTTTCAGTCTTTTAAAGTACAATCCGTGCATCCAGT
>JAZGTI010021113.1:0-10311 GCA_036877585.1 Botia kubotai | reverse complement strand
TATCTCTGACGGATTTCTGCCCTTCACATATCTGCAATCGTTCTCTGACAGATGGTGTTGTGGGTGCTTATGTCCAATTTGATTTGAACCAAAACTCCCGCCAAATTTATTCTGGCACCTCTTGCGCGGTGCCAAATTTACACTGCCAGATTGAAATAACTGCATGGAGGGCATGACATTGTGAAGAAGAATGTGAGCAAAACCATCACGACGTGTGAGAAAGTCTGAGAAAATTAAGACATTCTCAGAGGACGTCCAAGACTTCGGAACAGGCGGCGTGCATCTGAATATCAGCCGTGCAGTGAGATGCTGTGCACATACGCACAAATATATATAAAAAAAACACATGTACAAGTTCAGGTGTTCAAAAGTTCAACTTTTATAAAATAAGCATTTCTTGATGTGCAATATGTGGCTCGTTAAGTTTAGCTTTCAAGTTTTGCTTTTAAACCAGGAGCAGGATCAGCAAAATGGATTTACCAGAAAAGCATCAGTAAATTCTTACTAGGTAAAACAGAGCCAGTACATGTTATTGAACATTTTAGTGTGAAATACAGTATTCCGTTTGGCTTTGCATTATTATTTGGGTTTGTAGGAAACATTTCTGTGACTCTTAACAATGCATCATTAAGCTGTGCATCATTAATATGACTAAATCTGTGACAAACCTACTACACAAATTTTCAGTTTAAATTTTTTTCGGTCTAACAAGGTTGTACCTTGTATTATTGATGTTTATTCCATTGTAATAAGACACCAACCTGGGCTACAAACACATTGGAACACGAGCAGAATTTCACAGCCGTTGGAGTACTCCAACCGCACTGGGTTAAAAGAATAGGTTAAGCTCTGTTCAGGACAAGCACACACATTTTCCTTGTCAAAAGCATAAAAGTTAAAGTAGGCCAGTCCACATTTGTGCTTTTTCTGCATGCACTATAATGGAAAATGACACTTTCAATCTGTCTCGTGGCAATAACCCCTCTTCAGTGTGTCTTGTGTGCAGCCCAGTCCGCACAGAGTTGTCATAGCCCCGGAGCCCTGCCGCCACCCACTTTCATTACATCACTTTAAAATGACAACAAAAGAACACAACATGTTGATCCGAGTCTCTGATGCATTAACTGCGCGACAGCAGAAAAGCCATAGACAGAGGCAACATACACACGTCGAAAAACCGCTCTTGCAAACTCAAGATCACATGAACCGCATATTGACAAGCATGGCGAAAATAAATAACCAAATAAATAAAAATCCGCTGGAAAAATAAATAAAATTCGCTTTGAGCACATGGCACAGGCCTGGGGTGTCTGTTAAAATCACAGTTGCTGTTTGTCATGTTAAAGTGTACTGTTGCTTTAAGAAGGCAGCTGTCAAAGGCCTGTCATACACACAGCCAGACACTGCTGACATGATAATGCTGCTTTACATTTTGGAGGCAAATAAAAGTAAAACACGCACAAGGCAGTCCCACTCAAGAGACTCTGTTTTAACCTCTTGTCATAACAGACTGCCCCTGGTAGCTGAATACAGTTATTACCCTTATTACAATACGCTTCCTCTGTACTCCTCCACATTCAACTGCCAATTTTACATTGTTTTTCAATTTTTGTGTTTGTGTGGTATTCATGGTTGCCCTGCGTTGTTTGTCGGGGCAGTGACATATATGAGTGTTTGCCACTGAATTCTGTGTTTGCCAACTATATGTTTAGTACGCAGTTACGTCGAATCAAACAATATTGTTTTTGTAACCCTAATAATTCAGTGCTTATTTAAATACAATTTAGTCATTTGTATTTGTAATTTGAGTAATTTGTTCATAAATCAGACCAGTTTTATTTTTTAAATTTCTGTATTTACTATATTTCTGTACAATTCAGACTGCAAGCTCATAATTTGCGTAAAATGTGATTTCTTTTAACATAGTGGTTAAACTCAAATAGCAATGCAGAAAATACTGACATACATATTAATAGTCCAAACAACCCAGAAAATGGCTGAGCCATTAACAACATAATATGAAACCTAAAAATGTTTTATGATATTTTTCCTAACAAGTACACCCCCCCCCACAAACAAACACACAGGATTTAGTTGTGACTGTTGTCTCTGAGTGCCCATGGGGGGGTTGAATTGCCCTCCCCGTAAGAGTAGCCATTTGGACTCCATTACTTCCAGACACTGGTAACCATATGAGAGCCATTAGGTGATTGTTAACAGGTTCTAAGAAGTTGCCCATGCCAATTGCACCCACCATGCAGCACATCAACTGTGTTGCCTCTTTCGTTTTATCTGTATGACAGGAAGTGGGAAGGAGGTGGGGGCGTGGTGATAAATTCACATGCTTTCAAGTTAAAGCTTAGATTTCTTGATAAGGTCAGTCATGGGAATAAGTCGGCTCTTATAAGCTTTGTTGCACTTCTATTGGTTAGTCATCTGCAGGGGTTCGAGACAGCATAGCACTGACCCATTTTTTCCCATTTATTTCTCCCTTGTAATTTGTTTATTTAAACTCTCACTGTGCTAGTGTACTTATAATAATGTTGACATATTAAATGTGTTAACATTATTACACTGTGGTTTAGAGGACCTCAAATATAGCTGAAAGCATTGAGAACAAGAAGAGGTAAAACCTACCCAGGATTGTTCAAGTGTTACTCATAAGACATACTCATAACTCATGGATTGTCAATGAGCGGTTTGTGTAAAACCTATAAAACAGAAATTGATACTTAAAAACAGTCAAGAAATGTAAATAAATTACGAATAGTTTATAAAACGAATAGTTTCACGATTTGTTCTGTAACTTTATAATTGACAGTGTGTTAGTGTTAATAAGAGTATTTGAGTTTTACTGATTGTGCTATGGGGTTACACAAGACAATGTTTGAAAACAATACTCAATAGTGGAAAAAGAGGTACGTGTAGAGTTTATCTAATAGGCTGAACAAACAGCAAGGTGGGGGCCAAATCCATGGGCTCCTTTTGTTCTACTGCTGATGTGTGCACACCGGGGTTCAAAGTCCCGAAACGTCACAAGCAAATATACCAAACACATGACAAGGTATACATTCTGTTATGCATGAGGGCCCTTATGCAGCTCTTACTCTACCTCCCTTGCAAAGGTAAGAAGTAACACAGGGCCTGTTCTTTAGAAAACCTGACACACCTCAATTAGAGAACTAGCCTTAAATTAAGCGAATGAATTCTACATTTTCTATGCATGCCTTAACCTTTCCTTTTAAATGACGTTTCTCCCCTGCGACTGGTCTTGCACGAAAAAAATATGCAGTAATACTAAATATCCCAAGGTTCCGAAAGCTCCTTCAACCATTTATCATCTACCAGTAATTAACCTACTCTGTTTTTGGCGCTCTTGGCATATAAAAGAAGCAAACAGATATTTAAATATGTGCGAAAGATTTGCCAGAACGTGTAACCATCTAACTGAGGGCTATGTGAATCCGGATGAAAGAAGGAGGTTAAAAGAGATCCAGATAAATGACAGGAACAACACGCTTTGAAACGCAACACCTCCAAAGAGAGGAGGTGAAGGAAGGAGCAGCAATAATTAAGAATATGCAGCGGAAAATGAAGTATACAGGAGCGGTACTTGTGTGTTGTTGTGCATTTACTTAATTTTCTATATCTAAAAACCAAAAGGTTGTTTGTGTAAGTCAATGTTTTATCATCATTTAGATAGTTAGATAAATGTTTGTTTCTGCACATTGAGAAACAGATGCAGCACAGATCTGTTAAACTTAGTAAAAGTCAACCAATGTACGGACGTACATGACATGCAATAATACACACACTTTACAGGTAGGTAAAAATCTGATAATGACTACATCACATATAGGCAGAAACGTAGAAAGCTTGATGTGCTTTGCTTTAACGCTGCAGATTTTAAAGCATCTTCTCGAATCCTAATATCGTGAACGATATTTCAGCATTCATTTCTTTTTACTTTTGAATGCTGATGTGCCAACATGCCTCCTTTGTGATGTGTTTGCCTTTGTATGCGTGTGTGTAGATTGATGTCGGTGACAATGGGCCCGGGAACAGACGGTGCGAGTATGTGTGTGTCATCGGTGACTGCCGTAGACTGCCGGAGTGTGTCATATCCAGCCCAAAATTACTAGCAGCTGGGGGTGACAGTTGTTTTAACAGCTGAGCTGACAGGATTAATTCAAATGCACTGAAATCAAAAAGAGGAGAACACCTGTTTAGACTTCCAGCAGTCCCCCTCATCCAGGCAGAGGATCACGCTTGGGCGTGCAGCCAGGCTAGAGATCTCTCTCCTGGAGCAAGGGTGCTGGGTGCTCTTCCACTGTGGGTCCAGAGGGGAGTGAGCACGGGGCCAAAAATAAAATACAGTGGAGTGATAAAATAGGAGGCAGTCAAACAGCAAAGAAAGCTAGAGGGAGAGAAAGAGAGAGAGAGAGAGATAAAGGAAAAAAGGAGGACTGAGAGCCGCCTTGCTTGTTTATAACATCTGGCTTAAATAAAGGGTCTATTTTCTGGCAGGCCAAAGGGTGCTGACCTAGGGCTGCTCAGTGGGGAGAGATTGCTTAGTTTCAAAGTGGGCTGCCTGAACACAGGACGGCTGGGGTTGATTCTGAGCTTCCCCCTGTGTTCAAAGACCCCTTGCCAAAGCTTCATTCAGAATTATCATGCAGACACACCGGTGTCCGCTACCATCCTCCAATCCTGTACACTCAAAACGCAGGAAGTGGCACAGTTGAATGGAGTGTGTATGTGTAGTGTGTGTGGAGCGACAGTACAGGAGAAAACAGCAGGACATATTTAGATTGTTTGTGCATTAAAACTTAAAAAGTACTTGGAGTACTGCGGTATGTTACCACCATATTAATGCAAGAATGTATTTTGTATGTACAACCAGACTGGCCGAGCATTTATGTGTACTTTCATAGAGTATGTTTCTATCCTAATATTACTGATGAACAAAAATAACCCAGAAAATGAGGTTCTGTGTGTTTAAGTGCATGTTTGTGTGTGGGTTTTACATGCTGTGTGTGATTGTACCATTGTACGCAATGTCTGACATTAGGCCCGTGAACATGCTTGCTCTGATCTGCTTTAGCCTGAGCAAATTCATCCATTTCTACTTTGTAATTTACTTAACATATAATTTTTTAACTCTGCTGAGGCATAAGTGTGTGTGTGTGTGTGTGTGTACGATTTATACTAGAGGCATGTAATGGATATGAGGAAAAGATTTGTGACTTGTTGTGAGCCATGTGAAAGGCCTCTAACTCCACATCAAAATAACCAGCAGGAACTAACCCAAGATTACCCACAATGCAACAGCATGCCACAGTCGAGTGGCTAAACCATATGCACATGCCTTCTATTGCTGTATTTCCTCTCTTCTTGACTCCCTTTGGAGAAATCACACATACAGTGCTTCACATGCATGCAAAAATCACAGTTACATAATATAAATTAGGCATTATGATGTACTCTGTTCCGTAACCTACGCTAGAAAAGCTCTCTATCCACTAAAACATGATCAAAGAGAAGGGAGAGCGATATTTTATAGAGCTCTCTCAGTTTTTAAAAGTTCCCATGAATATTCATGGGATATTGTATTCCATTATTTAGCATTAGCTTAAAAAATGCCAACACACACAAAATAAAATTAGCATGTTAATAGATATGGGTGTGCTAGACAAATTAGCATACGAATCACGCAACTGCTCAATGTCTGAGAGCTTTATACATTTAACAATTAAACAAACGGTGGAAAACTCACTTTATTTGCACGGACTGATTATTTTTTTTGGGGTGGTAGACTGCTTCCAGGTATTGATAGCGTATGCGTTTGCACACCCAGAGGTTCTTCACAAACTGAGACCTCACGAAACTGCTCTGTCACATTTTCTACACGTCTACACGGTAAATCTGTAAGGAATATTCATATTATGCAATTCACAGGCACGTCATTAAATCCAGGCAAAGCGAACCGCTAATATATGGATTCCTCATGTTCAGACCCTGTATTCAGCCATCAGGGCTCAGAAGCATTTCCAATTCATGGACGTCAATGACGGTTGTGTGCAACTGTCCAAATCTTGAGCCACAATGGCGTGGCTATGGAACAGTCAGCTTTATAATGGCCCTGCTATGGAGCCACAGTCTAATTCATGAACCTCTAGCTTTTGTGCCTTTCCTAATACCACACCAGGAGGTCAATAACAAAACTTTAAGCACACAATAACACCCACACAAGTGATTCACAAAGACGTCCATCTTCAAGTCTCTAATCCGTAGCCCACACTTAGAGGTAAAAAGACCATAGTGCTGTTATGCCAAAGGCTTTAAGTGTGTGTGTCCTCAGACAGCATTTCCCATCCAGTAAGTGGCATTCAACTCTAATATCACCCATCCAGCATGCAGGCTCATCCTTATTGATTGCCTTGTGCAAGGCAGCAGAAGAATACAAACTGAAAGACAGACCCAAACAATTCAATACAACTGACTTGAATGCGCCTCATATACTGGAACAATGACACGCTCACAATAGGGCCTATTAACTCTCATGTCTTCAGCTGTTTTGCCAACCTCAAAGGAAAGTACACTAACTTGGATTGAAACAGACAATATAATGTCATGCAGTCATCTACTTGGAAAAAGTAGATGACTGCATCTACTCTGTAAAGTCTTTTTCCCAGTAAATACATTCTCTAGCATGATAATAGCTGCAAGTTAGAAGAGCTGGTGTACAGCACAATACATGATATTGTTTTTGACTTGGAGAAACAACTGAAATATTAAAGACCTAAAATAAGATATCAAACAACTAAAATGTTTGGAATTTCCACCTAAATTTGTAGTGGTTTCCAAGTACAACATTTCTTTAAATTAGGCTTCTTGCACCAACATCCTTCTGTTCTCTCACATGGAAATATACATTGTGTGGTGGTGTTCTTTATTCTCTCTTTTTGTCACCTTCCTCTTTAATGGGACGATAATGACATACAACTCCTGTGAAAACTTTGCTCCTAATGTTAATTTATTCATTTAACTAATTACTACCAAATGGTGGAAAATGCATATGAAAGTTGTTTTCCCTCCAACACCTTGCTTCTTAGTTTCTAGACGATCTCAGTGCTCATAGCGCGCCCTCCTCGCTCGCAATGATGTATGCCGGAATGTGTCTGTATATGGGGGTGTACGTTCTCTAGTTTGATCTGTGCATAAAAGGTTGTTCACAGGCATTTTATGAGATTAAAAGCAGCTAGCTGCAACAACTCTGTTACGGTATTATAAATATTATAAATCCAGTATAACATAAATACCAATAAAACATGTCACAGCTAAGGAAAATTAGAAGTTTTAAATTCACAATAGAAATTGTCATTTCCACACCTGGAAAACAGTTTAAAAATTCCCTGATTTTCCATGAGCGTTCGAACCCTGACTGCGATTTATGTAGCTATGTGTATAGTATATAAAGTTCTGCGGTAATAGTCGTTCTTCCTCGTTCTGCACATAACTATATTTATGTTGGTGTTCATGCTTGTATGCGTGTTTGGGGTCATTTAAAGTATGAGTATTTGTGTGTGTGTGTGAAAGCACTTCGCAGCAGCAGCCATATAGCGGATTAGCAGAGCCTGGGGAGAGACTGAAAACCAGCACTGAACGCCTTCTAAGCCCTCGTACCCTTTCCCCTGCCTCTCCTTCTTCAATGTATCCACCCTTCCTATTCTCCCTTATTCATGGGTCAACAATGACAGGACCTAAGTGCTGTCTTATGAAATGCCCCAGTGCCTCTGAACACCCCCAACTTCACACGTCTCACAAAACATGCACACACCACGTGAGTGTGGGCACCGCAGAGATCAGCCATCGCTGTGGCTGATCTTAAAACACCATTTGACTTGTCCCGCAGTTCAGTGTCAAACTACAACAGCACAGCCACGCAACATACTACACACCGCATGTTAAAGGCTACCCTCGGACTGACCCAGACAGAGGCAGAGGCTGAACCTGGGACAAGCTTTGAAGCCAGAGGATTCGACAGAGCAAGAACCAAGGAGAAGGACTCAGTTAATCAGCTCCAAATTAAAACATCAATCTTGTTTCACTACATGGCCATTTGGAATGAGGGGGACAGAACTTGTAAACAAGACAACACTTTAACTTTAGGTGGGAAGTAAATGTGAACAGGTTCCAAAATTAACACTCTGCATTACATGCAAGTAAAAACAGGCGCCTATAACAATAAAAGTAAAAAAATTGAGTTGGCTGCCAGTTTGCTGATAGCATTATTAAAATATCTCTAAACCTTTACCTCAGTGTAGCATTTTTCATGTTGTATAATCGGAAACCCATCTGGTGACACATTGGAGTATTCCTTGCATTAGGTCACAAAAATACGTCATGTCACTTGTTCCTTGTTCCTTGTTCGTTACCTGTTCAAAAACCTGGGCCTTTAGCCACAAGTATGTTATTCAAAACTAAAAATCACTCTAAATCAACTCTAAATCTAAAAAAAATCTTTTAGGTTCAAAATTAATTTTTTTGAACAAAAAATGCAAACCGCTGACAAATTATCTCAATTCAGCAAGAATTAATTCATATAAGAACATCGATTTTGGAACCTGAATGAGAGTTACAGATGAAGGGGGGTGGTTTGTTTTGCTGATTCAAAACTGATTCATTGTTATGTGTGTAAAAGCACACAGGGTGGGAGACCCAAAGCTAAGCAGAGAAAGGTGAATGAAACTATTGTCCGTAAAGAGCTGTGTGATGTATACTCAGCTTGAGTGTAGTGTTTCTGTGTGTGTGTGTGTGTGTGTGTGGTTCAGCGCTCAGGGAACCAAAGCTTGGCCCTGACCATGAATCAAGCTCAGCCCAGCGCCAAGGCTGACAAACACAAGCACACACACATTCACTCACACATATGTATACATGCGTGGACACTCAGGAGACCCTGAACATCTGTGCCCCACATAACACAGACTGCCAAGCACAGGCGAGAAGTACATCTTTTCCACTGAGAGCGAAGGGTGGGTAGGAGGACACACCATCAAAGAAAAAGCCTTGAAGATTTGTAATAGTTCACAATGCAAATGAATTGATGTTCGTTTGTGGTGTAGCCATCTGATTGCGGTCAGTCTTTAAGAGTGTTTCTGCGTGCATATGAGACAGGAACTGCTGTGTGTGTGTGTTGTCTTGGTCCCTGAGTGAGGAACAGTGCTCGCACTGAACCCCTGACAGCCCTCCTGCCCTCTTTCCATTTCAGACGCTAATGACACGCACACACACTTTAGCATGCTGCTACTCGACACACAACACTGCAGTTTTCTGAAATACGCAGGAGATGAGAGAAGACAAAACAAGTCAAAACAGTCATTCTGACTCATGTCAGAGGGGCTGTTCACACACCAGGCTGTTCATGAACAAAGTGCAAAGGACTTGCAATATAGATTTGAAAGCAACAAAATGTGGGACTACTTTCCTCCGAAAAAATATTGAATAAAATACGTTCATTATAAGTTCAACAATTTTCAACATAAGTTCAACAATTTTGCCATCATGAACATGTAGCATACTGTATACAAAATCATTATAATGGACACTTTGCTTTCTGATATCAGCACTGGCTTATTAAAAACCCATATTGACCAATCAATAATTTTCACAGCTATTGCGATTGCGTGAATGTGCATGGAAACTTTATATATAAATACACAGGGAAAAGAAATTTCAGAGTGCTGTATTGAGACAGACTTGGACGCTCTAGAAAAGGACAAATACTGCTCTTGGTCCAAACACACACACACACTAGCCTGACCCAGTATAAATGTGATTAGCGTTACACATCTGTGTAGTAAACGACTCAGCTCTGGCTGTTTGTCTGAGTGGAAGTGGAGCGGTTGAAAGCCAAACAGGTAAACAAAAAAGCTCGTAATACGCTGACTAACACACTCCTGATTTCAAACGAAGCGCAAGACACGTCTCTCTTACTCTCGTACTATTTTCAAACCCATTTCCTTCTCTTTTACCTTCGCACGGTCCCTTTACAGCCCAAAGCTAGGTTTTAGCTGCGCGAAGTGTGCGAGACACTTTTGACGAATGAGTGTGTGTGAATGCACAAGCACTTGATTGATCCAGCTTGAAGCAGCGTGTCAAAGAGAGAGAGAGAGAGAAAGCGGGAGAGAGAAAGAAAAGGAACAGTAATAATAGGGCCCTTTCATAATGATTAAAGCATTCATTAATTTTTCATCATAACCTGCTGTTTGTAGCTAATGGTCTTTGTGAGGTACACAAGCAAACAATGGA
>JAZGTI010021112.1:0-10311 GCA_036877585.1 Botia kubotai | reverse complement strand
GTATTTTATGTAATAGTCCTGCAGTGAAGATAATGACCTAGACAAATGCAGAGAACATTCGATTTTAACTGCTCTTTGTCAGTCTTTGATGTTTACTCATCCGCAGTGTTTAAAAGGCAATTTTTCCTTCATTTAAAATGCTGCACGCAGGGAAATGAAAATAATGAAGTGAATGCAGTAACTGGTAACTTTTCGTAAGCGATGTTGATGTTCTTGAATGGCCCACATGCCTCTGTGTTTGTTCTTTGTGTTGGCCAGCGAACACTTTAAGGGGATCTTTGAATGATTATTTAACAGCTCTGTTTTGATGGAGAGCGCTGATAAAGGAAAACAGTGTGTCACACGCTGTCTTAAGATCGCAGTCATGCATCTCTGCGCATGCATCGTCGGTGTCCTCCTGCGACACGCGTGTGGGGGTTTATTTAGCTATTCTTGGGGGCAAACTTTTTTAAATACTTCAGGGATAAAATTGTGGCAAAATCTCACTTTGTCTTGGACATTCATAATTAAAGAGATGATTTTAATAAATTATGCTCTTATACACACTTTTAAGAAATCTATGAAAACCTGTATAAACCTTCTTTTGGTTTAAGTTACCTGGAAGTATGTGTAATTAGCTTCATATAATCTATGGTATGCTCTCATTTATATAGCCAATGAAATGTGTATGTGTCTGTTTAGGGTTTAGACTTGCTCACTCATAAGAATACACTAAATGTAGTAGAGACTTGCTCACTCATAAGAATACACTAAACTGTAGTCTTTAGGTGGCGGTTCCTCTGAGGTAACGGGACACAGGAACATTATCTCAGTAACATCTTATGTAACGTGTGATAAGCGAATGTGAATCAATAAAGTACCACTGTAGCTGTAGCCTGTCATCTGGGGTTCTAAATTTAGCGAGGATCATGTTTTATGGTGACCCTGTTGTCTCTCAAGGAAACACTTTGTTCTGTGTGTGGGGTTTTATATCTGTATGTGTGTGTTGTTCTCAGTGAAAGCACATGACTGAACACACACAATGTGCTGGGAGGGGAAACAGAGAGAGAGAGAGAGAGTCGGGATGTTTGAACTTGCAGGAGACAGAAAGTCGAAATGTAAAAGGTTCATCTTGGCTGTAACTTAATCGTATTTGCAAACATAGTAGGCTGATTAAGCGGAATATCTAGGCTGGAAGATAATGGGGCATTTTGAGACAATCAGAAACTGTGATGAATAACATAAGTGCATAACATAGTGTCAGTGTCCACTGACAGCTGTGCCTATAGCTGGTGTATGTATAAAGTTTTTATGTTTGTTTTTTTTAAGTTGAATGCAAATGTATTTTTTATGCAAGTGCTTATTATGTTTTATATCACCACTATTTTGGGTATTGGGCACCCTGTTTTTTTGGATGTTACTATTGGTCATTTAAAAATCAACATTAGTCTGGTAAAACAGAGCTTAAGGGACAGTCTTTAGAAATAATGTCCAGACTAAATGCTGCATCAGGCTGTAGATTCCTGACAGGAAAAGATAAAGACTTAAGATTTAAAAGAAGCTGAAAGATTTCAGTCAGCGCTTTCTGATTCGGTCCCAATTTCTGTGTGTCAACAGTGTGTGTCAGTTTGTGTTTATGTTTTTGTATCGCTGTTTGTAATCTTTGTTATGTATGAGTTCATGTTTGTTGTGTCGCTGTTAGTAAGTTTGTATTTGTCACTGTGTGTGTGAGTTTTGGTCAATGTTTGTGTATGTGGGTGTTTGTTTGTTACTGTTTGTGTGTGTGTTATGACCTACTATTGTCTCCTGTCAATGTGGTTATTCAGCTTTGGACCAACAGCAGGATGAAATAGGTATTTAAATGTGTGTGTGTGTGTGTGTGTCTGTGTGTGTGTGTGTGTGTCTGTGTGTGTGTGTGTGTTTGAAAGCTTACACAGGTCATTTATCCCAGTACGTTCTGGAGTCTGATTGCTGCCTGAGAGAACCTTAAAGCTACAGGTTCTCTTTGAAGTGAACACAACGAGTGAGAGAGTGGAGAGACAGAGAGGGTAAACAAAATGACACGTGTTAAGTCAGTTAAAGGTAATTGAGAGACTTGGAAACTAAATCAGAAGAAAAAAATACTGCCTTGTGTATAGACTCAACGCGGCAAAGTAAACCATAGTTTGATATCATCTCTGTATCGCCGCTTCCCATCACATTCCTGAAAGATGGGTGTCATTTTTTGATGTTACATTACTTTCTTCTATGCAAGTTTAATGTTCAGAGACAGCTTGAAGTAAACTGTTGGTAGGCTCTGTGTTTGTTTGAGTGGCCTGACACGTCAACTTCTGGTTCAGCCAATGGTGTGAGTTTGGGGTGGGGCTACCTGTTTAACAAAACAATGGAAAATGAATCTCTGTTGAGCCGTTTAGTGGAACTTGGTGGGCTTAACGTTGTCTTTTGGCCCCAGTGAGCAAGGCAAGTGCGATCAGGGAGCATTAAGCTCCATAAAGGTACTTGAAAAAGTGAAAGAATCTAGCTTTAGACTAAAAGAAGGACCTGGAAGCTGTGAACTGAGGGAAGTGCAGTTAATAGTGTGTTGTGTGCAAGCTTGATTCGCATTATGTGCTGTGAGTGTATATCACTGCACATATCCTGCCTAGAGACATGAACGAGTGAAGACAAAAAACAGACATGAAAATGAGAAGATTTAGGCAATTCAGAAGGTACTAAATAATTACAATGACTTCAATACCCCAGAAGCCCAAACAGGCTGTCTGTGTGTTTAGGTCATATATCGGACGAGAAGTGTATGTTCAATGTTTCACCAACCTTATATGTCTTAATTAGGACAACATCGCTTTACTTATAAGCTGCTATTTTCCAGAATGCTTTCTGACTTGCCACTTATTTCTAGTGAAGAATTTAACATTGAGAATGTTTGATTTTTACCCACGCGCAAACGTAATATATGTACATATATCCAATGTCCATGTATGCCATATATGAAACCTATCAGAAATTGGAATATTAGCTATATTGACATACATACATACATCTATGTCATATTTATATAATATATAGTTAATAAAAGTCAAAGTCATGAACACACACACACCCGGAGCAGTGGGCAGCACACTACTGCACCCGGGGAGCAATCAGGAGTTAGGTGCCTTGCTCAAGGGCACTTCAGTTGTAAACCCCCAGTGCTGGAATCAAACCAGCAACCTTCTGCGTACAAGCCCAACTCACTAACCAGTAGGCCACCCAAATATATAAATATAAATGTATATTATATAAGTATATAAATATACTTTTTTAACAAATATATCACTAGTATATGAGTTGCACACACAGTGTAAATATATTTAAATTTATTCATTTGGTAGACGCTTTTATCCAAAGCGACTTACATTGCATTATACTATACATTGTCGTATAGTATATAAGTATGTGCAGTCCCTGGGTTCAAACCCATGACCTTGGACATTATTAAGGCCATGCTCTTACCACTGAGCTACAGGAAAGCTATATATAGATATATATATATATATATAGCGAAATATATATATATATACACACACAGTGCGTTTGTGTTTGTGTATGTGCATATATATATATATATATATATATATAGAGCTGTTGATCTTCCAACAACAGTGGCAATATATCGTGACTCTTTTGTTTGTGTAATTATTGAGAAAACACGGGTTCTTGTGTTGTCTTGTATAACAGAGTATTTTGAGTAATTGCCGTTGGCTGGAAACGCCGCTGATGTGGGTCGTGTTCTGATTCTGGTTTGAATTAGAAGCCAGCGGTGCTGTGTCTGCTGAGCTTTTAATAATCTCACATGTTTGTTTATTTAGAGTGGGAATGGACTTTAAGGAGGTCGTATCATGAAAAATTTACATTTTCTTGATCTTTGGAAAAGTTTGTTGTGTAGACACGCTCTAACATTCAGAACTCCTCAGCTCAAGAAGGAGCATGCGTAGAAGCTCAGTTTAACAAAACATATAAAAGTGATATATGTGCATGGAATGTCAGATTGCTGCTCACCTAAAGCACCTTTACACACATAGGGTGCAGTTGTGGCCTAGTGGTTTGTGCGTTGGGCTTTTAATCAGAAGGTTGCTGGTTCGATTCCAGTGGCGGGGGGTTGCAACTGAAGTGCCCTTGAGCAAGGCACCCAAACCCCAATTGCTTCCCAGTGCTGCCCACTGCTCCGGGTGTCTGTGTGTGTTCACAACTTGCCATGTGTGTTCATTCCTCACCAGTGATGGGTTAGAGGTTGCATTTTGGTTATCATATCTGACAAATATGTCACATTACTTAATCAGCTGTAAAGTGTTTTGTTTTACATGTTAAATTGCAGTTGTAAGAACTGTAATTGTGTCTCTCCGTCTGCATCTCGTTCTTTATCAAGCTAATTAAACAGCTCTTGTGTGCGTGTGTGTGTGTGTGTGTGATCACAGGAATACAGCTTTTGACTGTAGATGGACTCTCAAGGGGTAAAATTAACATATAACAGGCAGATGACCAAAGTAAATTTATGCTCACTGAAGCTTTGCCATTTACACAAGAGTGAGAGAGTGAGAGCGAGATGGAGTAAGCGAAAGACCTCTTTTCATTTTCTTCAAAATAAGGCTGCTGGATTAAAATTTATATATTTTTTTTAAATTGCTTGATCTATTCTTTAATATTGTCTCGTCTATTCTGTCATACCGTCTGTCTGTTCTCCTGTTGCGTTTTATAGCCGTTTATTGCGTTCTGTGTCTTTGGATCACTCTGACAATTCTCTCTATAACCAATTTTTCCCCCTCTATTCTGTTCTACAGCCTCGTGGTCTGTCTCAATCTCTTTGAGTCTTTCTGACTTTCCTCATATACAGAAGTACAGTATATGAGAGCTTCTATAGATCAGTGGTGCTTCTATAGATTAGTGGTGCTTCTATACATCAAAGGTAATAAATGTTTATGAGTTCGGCGTGCAGTGAGCTGGTATAGCGTGTTCTCGCATGAGGTAAATTAAAAGAAGTTGTAAAAGCTGTAAACGCAAATGCGATATGCAAATCTGATGCAATTCAACACACAAATGCATTTTCACAACATTTAAACCGGCCATGCTTAATAAAAATGGCGAGCACTGCAGGTTAACTAACTGTATATGGAGCAATATATGGATATATATGGACGCATTATTATATTTTGTGTTTTCCTTCTCCTTCTACATGCATCATATTTTAGAAATGTCTGTCATGTTTAAAGGTTTAAAGACAAATATGCTGAACATTTAGGATTTTAGCATGTCTAAATAGCTTTGCTCATTCGTTATTTGTGTTATTTCTTCACAACATTACACCCTCAATGTGTAGCACTGTTATTGTGATCTATGTTTAGTCTGTGTAGGTTTTTTATATGTGTGTAGGAGTGTGTGTTTCCTACAGAGAAGCTTATGTGTCGTGTTACAGTAGATGACGCAGGAGGCTTTAAGCCACCTGCTCTCTGTCATTGCCACGATGCCTCTGCAACGTTTGGACAATGTTTTTTTTGGTTTTTACACCACATCCGGATAACAGTGGGTAGACTGTGTGAAATTTAATGGCAGGAGCTTTAGAATTACGTTCGTGTTTAGAACTGTCGGATCGTGGGATTATCCAGGATCACCTTGCGCTCGTTTTGCAACATCATGATTACACCCGCACTGATGTAAACAAACGTGGAGGGGCTCTCATGCAGAATGGAATCCAGGAGCAGATTTAATGCTGTGGAATATTATTTCTTGGTGGAATGAAATTGTGTGTCTTTTAAAGTTTGTCAACGATTGTACTTCTCGTCGGGACTCTAAAAGGAAACGTTCGAATGCGTGGACACGCGAGATGTGATTAAAAACAGACATGTCAGAATGTTGCTTCATTCCGAGATGGTAAAAACATTTTGGAGTGTTTCCTGTTTAGGTCTAATATCCACAAAATGTAACATGTCTGTGTTTCTCGCAGGTGTCTGGAACAGAGGAGCGTTTGGGGCCAATGCGATTGACCCAGGAGCCCATACAGGTAATGTTGTGGATGGAAAATAAATGCACATACACATTTTGTGTTTTGGCTAGTCTGGCTTTGCTGTGGTGTTAATGTACTGGTTAATGTGGGTTAGTTAAACAAAAGGTGCACTGGTAAACTGCGTTGAGTGTATCCTGTATCCAGTGTGTGTTTAATAAAGCGGCAAACCTTTGCTTCTACAAAGGAATGATTACTATGAATAGTGTGACAGTTTTAGGTGAGAATGATGAAAACGATGTTTTCAAGTAAGTGTATTTTAGTATTTATGGTCATGTGCTGTGATTTCATATATACCCTGCTGTGATGCATTATGATGTCACATAGATTCTTTTGTGATGCATTATAAGACCACATAGATCCTGCTATGATGCATTCATTAATAAAATCTCACATAGACCCTGCAGTGATGCATTATGATGTCACATAGATTCTTTTGTGATGCATTATAAGACCACATAGATCCTGCTATGATGCATTATTATAATCTCACATAGACCCTGCAGTGATGCATTATGACGTCACATAGATTCTTCTGTGATGCGTTATGATGTCACCTGGATTCTGCTGTCATGCATTTTATGTCACTTAGATTCTGCTACGATGCGTTATGACCTCACATCAAGTGTGCAGTGAAGCAATATGATGTCACATATTATTCTGTGATGCATTATGATGTCATTTACATTCCAACTGTCCTTTATTATGATGTCACTTAAAATCTGCAGTCATGTCATGCATTATGCAGTGACATTGACATAATGTTGTTGCTGCTTTTTTGTGTCAAGAAGAATTATAAAATGGGTTGATCTCTTTACACAAACTCAATTAAGACCCCAGGATAATCGTACAGGATTGACGCTGAGATTATAATGTATGTGTTCGTGTGTGTTTGCTTGTGAGAGTGTGAGTGTGTGGAATCAGAGGGAATTAGGGTTATCTAAAGCCGAATTGTGTAAGGAGAGAAAGTATGTGTGTGTCATGTTAACCTAATGACTAACTTGGCTTTTGTCATGATAAATGCAGGTCACTTATGTAATTTCGGACTCTCTGTGACTCAGATAACATGAAACTGAGAGCGTCAATGAAAATTGATTTTACAGATGAATCACCTGTCGTCCTTTTCTGCTCTTTGGAACACACACACACACACACACACATTTGTTTGTGCATCCGGAATTTTCATTCACTTCTTTTTCCAGATATTACTTAAAAAGTCGTGTAGTGTGTTCATGAAGGTATTTTTCCTCATTTTATGAATTCGGAATGAAATATTCAACTGAGACATCTTAGAGACAAAGTGATTTTGAGCGCTTTCATGGTGTCGACCGAAACAGTGTGTAAGTTGCTAAAGTAACTCCGCCCCCTGTAGGTGAATGTGTAACGGTGCAAAGTCAGTTTTCGGGCGAGGTGGCGGCAACAGGGGCGTCCCAAACGACCTGGGCTGTGTGGAATTTCACGTCTCGGCTCCATGGTTACACAGTGCTGAACAGGATGAAAGGCTATTGACCTTTCACATACACCCACTAACACCACCTCTCTCTCTCTGTCTGTCTCTCTCGCTCAGGTGTTACTGGTATTTGCTAAAGAGGACAGTCAGAGCGATGCGTTCTGGTGGGCGTGCGAGCGGGCGGGGTTCAGGTGTAACATCGCACGGACACCTGAGTCTGCAGTGGACTGTTTCCTGGACAAACACCACGAGATTGTCATTATTGATGGGCGGCACTCGCGGTACTTTGAGGCAGAAGCTGTCTGTCGGTGAGTACAGCGCTGTCTTCCTCTCTCAGGCTCTCTCGCTCTCTTTCTCTCTTGACCTAATGCAAATGAGGGCGAGAAAACACCAGACAGCAGCCAATCACCGCCAGCATTCACACATCTGCGGAAAGCTCCGGACAATTCAGTTCTGAAATCACGTTTTTACATTTACTGCTGCGAACATAAATAACAGCTTAAATGATTTGGCTTGTTGAGTAGAGGTGTACTAAAACACCATAGCAACCGCATAACAATACATGGCAACCGCTCGGAGCAGAGCAGCAGTGTGGCAATCTGTGGTTTAATCTGGGTAAAAACCACATATGTTTCTTCAGAAAATGTACCAGTGAATGTGTTCCTTCTGTGTGTGTTTTAAACAGGATGATACGAGCGACCAAACCTTCCGAACACGCAGTTATTCTAGCAGTGGTTCCGCAAATGTAAGACCTCATATAACCTCAAAACACACTTATCCATTATCCATGTGTTATGTTTTCCATCATGCTGTCTCTCTCTCTCTCTCTGTCTCTCTCTCTCTCAGTCCTTCAGATCAAGAAGAATCATCTTTTCTTCCTCTTCTCTCTGCTGGCTTCTCCAGAGTGAGTATTTTACTCCACGTTACTCATAGCTCAAGGGCGTCTGTAATACCTGAAGAAAACTACTCATCTCAGGGCAGTTGCTCAACCTCAAATGGCTTATTTATAAGTGCATCTGCGGAATAAACTGATATACATAAATATCTTAAATTAAGAGCTAATCATATATAAGAGTAAAATGTGGTAAGTCCACCAAACCTCCTGCTGTCCCTCAAGATGTGTAACACCTGCAGTCAGAGAGAAGGTGGCAAATGAAAAAGGTTTAAGCATAAAGAAATCTCTCTCTCTCTCTCTCTCTCTCAGAGGTTCATGGAGAGCAGCAGCGTGTCGGCCTGCTATAACGAGTTAATCCAGTTAGAGCACGGAGAGGTTCGAGCACAGTTTAAACTGAGGTAAATCCAGTGCTGTGTTCACACTGCACCCAATTCTGATGTGGTTTCAGATCTGTTCGTTAGGACTGACTGTTCACACTGTTAGTTTCGGCACTGTAGTCAATATCAGATCTGTATCAGTTACTAAAGTATTTCTGAAAGAACTTTAAATTCAGAATTGTACTCTGCACATTAATATGCCCAAAACCTTATCATTCAAGTTTTTTGTCATCCTGAACAATGATAATTCTAAAAATTAGATACTAATTCATTTTAGACCATATATGGTTTTGTTTTGGATCAAATCTTTGTTTTTAACAACTAAATGGATTTCAGTGGGACAATAAAAATCGGAACTCTGGTGCCTCAGTGAAACGGTCAAATAACTTCAACATCTGTTTATGTTGTGGTGTTGCAGGGCTTGTAATTCATTGTTTACCGCGTTAGAACAGTGTCAGGAAGCCGTTGAGATCAGCAGTGAGGATCATGTAATACAAGTAAGTTTTGGGATCCAAACTTCCCTTAGGACTTTGGTTTTGTGACATTTCGTGACTGCTATTATTTATAGCGACAGCCTTATAAGGACTCGACTCCTGGAACTTTAGCACCAGAGGTCAGTGAACAGAGAAAAAGCTAAAGCTAACTCTGTGTGTGTGTGTGTGTGTTTAGTATGTAAATCCAGCATTTGAGAAAATGATGGGCTATCATAGAGGAGAACTGGTTGGAAAAGAGTTGACCGAACTACCCAAGAGTGACAAAAACAGCGCCGACCTGCTGGACACTATCAACACCTGCATTAAGAAAGGAAAGGTCAGTCCGACACTAAACATTATACACTTGTTAGTGTATGACTTATCAAGTGTACACTTTCCCAATTAAGAATGGTTCTGCCTTTTTTAAGTGCAACAATAAAAGCTTATTTTAAATGAGTGTTTGTTTAGGAATGGCAGGGGATCTATTTCTCGCGAAAGAAGTCAGGTGACAGTATTCAGCAATATGTCAGAATCACTCCTGTGATTGGCCAGGGAGGGTAAGTCACATGACCGTCAACAAAACATATTTTGCATATGCATTCTTAGCAGACATTTTCTTACCAAAACAAAGTTTGTACATTGTTTGTTTAAAATATATTAAGTACTGAGACAGTGAGACTAAAATTGTGCTGAAGTGTACAGCTGATGTCGTTACTGCGTGTAAAGACAACACGATTTAGACTACATTAAAAAAGTATGTTCTAATCGCCGTCTGTTCAGTTTGATGTAAAGATGTCACATTATTATTTTAACTCACTGCTTTTATGTCGTCTGTAGTATAAGTACATAATCAGTCCGCACACGCAACCATGTGACAATTCTTTTCTTGCCTTCTAGAAAAATCCGCCATTTTGTGTCTATCAAGAGGCCTTATAATGACAACCACAGACAGGTAGTCTTTATTATTGCTTTCTTTGTTTTTCTGTTTGCATTTGAATGCCATACTGTCTATTGCTTTATTAGCATAGTGCGCATCCACAATGATTCAGCTTTAAAGATCTGACTTGTGTGACGTGATGTGAAACAAACAAAAGGTTAATAAA
>JAZGTI010021111.1:0-10311 GCA_036877585.1 Botia kubotai | reverse complement strand
TAATAAAGCAACCGGGATCGATGCCCTTCATTACCTCGTGCGCTGTTCCTCTCTAAATAAATGCTTAAAATACAGGATAGCCCAAAGCAGTTTTTGGTGAAATGGCTTTTTAAAAAGATATCCAGGAATGCGGCAGCTATTTCTCCTGCTAGGTTTATCATTACCCTGTTTTATCAACACAGCACAAAACAAATGTGACAGTGTAATTTGTCTTTAATTTTTTTCCAAGGAATTTTAACTTGAACTTTTCTTCTTCACCAGACTAGAATCCGCATTGTGGTGCGGAAAAGAATTTTCGCTATATGAGCGCATACTCTGAACCTTTCTCCATGAGTGTGTGTGTGCGCGCACAACTCTCCCGGGTAATACTTTGCATTTAAGTCTTTTAAAAGACGGTTGTAAGCAAAAACATATAGAAGAAATTAATAACGGTGTCACCGGGGGAATAACATTGTGTTAACACAGGCACCGTGTGTATTCTCTTTTTAATGCCCTCCACATCAAAAGAATAATTTATTCATTGAGAATGAATATCCCAGAGTACAGGCAGGAACCTTATTTCCCCATCCTCCCCTGAGGCCGTCATGCCTGACTTGTGTCATATTTACTGTGTAATTGATTTTTAAATGCATTCTTCATCTCGTTTGCCTTTCCTGTTTCTCCACCCAAAGCAATTGATCTCTCCGCGCCCGTTCGCCTCCCTCCTTTCCTCCACTTCATAAAGAAAAGGAGCCGAATAAAGAGCAATCCTGCTTTCCTTTTCATTATCACCCTTTATGCTCTCTCATTCGCCATAATTGAGAGGACAATCCTGGAGATCAGCAGCCGAGAGGGAACGAGGAAGAATAGAGACAGAGAAACGAGAGAGGTCAGTATAAAGCAGGCACAGCGTTCTCACCCCTGGGAGAGATTGCACGACATCACAAAGTACCGGCACACACAGTCCTTCCTGTAGGAGGTGGAGGGGTGTAGGTAGAGACAGAGGCATTGCTAATCAATCCATGGATGCATTGTAAAATCAATGCACTGTATAATTAGGGCAATCCAAGGGTAAAAAAAAATTGCTGCTATGCAGTTTAATTTCTCTGCAGTCGCAGGCCCGCTCTCACTGGGTGGACTTTGCTTTAGGATATCTTTCATTTTTCAGAGAGGGCTTGTTTTTTATAGGTCTCTAAAACATCTGAGAGTCAAAATAATCTGTTTGTAAGGTCAGTCATCTTGGAGCAACTTAAATGTTGTGCACAGTACTTCATTGCACGGCTCTTATATTTAATATGTGAATTTATATGTCAAGGCCAAGTGTGCATGACCGCTACAAAGAATGTTTCAGGGTGGGATGCTCAAACAAACAGCAATGCTTTAATAGCGCCATAGAGTCCTGTGTTTATGTTCTCTGTATTTTAAGATGAAACAAGAGAAAGTATTTCAACATGAACAAATTACATCACCCTTAAATATCGACAGTTTTATCCCCACAATGCAATTGTGAACTTCTAGAGATCACGGCGAGTTCATGGGCTGTTATCACACCCTTCGCATTCCAAACACAGCCCCTGTTGTCCTTCAGTCAAACAGTCCATGGTCAATGCCAGCCAAGAAATAGTTTGGCATTGGAGAAAAGGGACTGATGTCTTTCTTATTGAATATCTATGGAGTCCTCTAGATGTCCATTAGAGAGAAATTTTCTTCATATATAAAACAGGATCAGTCAGCGTCTAATCCACTATCAGTGAATACTGTGAACCCATCCACTACCACTGGTCTCGTCTTCATGCATCTCTCGAACCGTTTATGCTTCCCATCCTTCTCTCCCCTGCTGATGAGAAACAGTCAGTCTTCCAGCAGTTAGTTAAACCAGCTGAGCACCAACAAGACCTGGCTGAGAGATCAGCTAAAGCTCAGCTTGGCCAGACAAGAACTTCAGCTTAAACCAGGTATCACCAGTTAACCACTTTGGAGTGGTTCATGAAGTTTTTTTCGAGCATGGTCTTCCTCAGCTTGTTTAATTACTGTAATTAATCCATTTACAGAGCCCTGCCCCCACCACGACACACAGCCCTCACACCAGAAAATTCTCAGTCTCTCTCTTCCTCTCCCTCACAGTCTCCTCAGCTTTCCTTGCTCTTCTTTCACCTCTCAGCTGTGGTCTCATTTCTATTTTCAGTCCTCCTCTGGTCTTCCTTTGCTATAAGTAGGCCTGCTACAGCGAGACTCACGTCCACTGCTGAGGTCTCAGGTCTCTAATGCTGTGAGAGCTCTTTTTAACCTGGCACAGGTCAGTGCAGATTCCGGTTTCCATTCAGTCAAAGCTTCAACTGACATCACAAGAAGCTGCAATTAAGCTGGAGAGTGTTTAAAACACATGGCAAGTTTCTGTATATTCTATATTAATAGTGTAAAAATATAGCTTTTTAAACTGTGTGTTTTGCCGTCACTTTCATGGTGTATTCAAGGTCAAAATATGCAGTAAAAGAGTGCAATGGTTTTACTGTAATAGACTAAAATAGATAATGTAATGTTTATATTTAGCAAGAGACAGTCCCAGAAGTCGATACACACCCCACTGAGTTTACAGTTTGATAAATATTCATCCATTCCAAAAGGTAAATTTTTTTCCTCAAGTTCATACTGCTTAAATACAGTATGAATTGCCAATTTGCATATGTGCATTTTTAAAAACATCAAATTTGATACATGACCACTGTGACCTCCAGGAGTATGAAGGTAATTACTCAGCGTGTTCTTTTCTGATGTCGATAGAATTGTTAGAAACAAACTAACAGCACATTTCCTGTCTCTTTCTGATAGGCTAGATGAGTGTGATGTCATTTTGTCTGTTTAGAGCAGAACAGGTTTGTCACTTTACTGGACTTTTTGATGTGTGGCTAAACTACATAAACTACACAAAAACAGAAAAATTGCATTTATAGAAACATAAATAAATAGTCCAGTTTTTTGAGTCGAGGTATAAATAATCCCATGGCTATCCAATAAAATTACGTTTGCAATTTGTGCTGGTTGGGGTAGGTGGTATACAGATAACACAACTTAGGCTAGTCCAGTGACAACCAGAACATTACTAATGGTCAATTGTTTTTTTTTAATTGCTTTTACTCTGTTTTACCTCCAATTTTACAATTTTAATTCTGTATATTTAAGGGATATACAGCATCTAATTTAGAAATACCATGTTCTAATCTGGAAAATATAATTTGTGCTATTTAAGCATAATAATCAAATAACAGATGTGTAACAGATTGCACATGAACTATCAAAATGTACACTGCGTTATTAATAATACTAGGTAAATTGCAAAACATATTATATAAAACGTG
This sequence comes from Botia kubotai, assembly GCA_036877585.1. Lineage (NCBI taxonomy): Eukaryota > Metazoa > Chordata > Actinopteri > Cypriniformes > Botiidae > Botia > Botia kubotai. The sequence continues at coordinate 6,976 of JAZGTI010021111.1, read as the reverse complement.
TCAATTTATATTTTAATAACTCTTTTAAATAAAATTGTAGGGAAATCAATAGAAAAGCAGAGAGTAATGGCCACTGATGGGCAAAAGCATATTATCAATGTAAGCAGGTTAACAGTCTTTGCAAAGGCATGAGTGACATCATCATGTGGTGTGGTGTATTGCGGAGCTCCAGTCTAAAGGAGTTTTACTGCAGTGTTCTCCATACTGTTGTGAAAAGTCTTTAATGCAGACATTCCACTCCCAATGCAGCAAGATACAGCAGTTCACCTACTGTGAGGTATATGTTGTTTCTCTCTAATATCAAGCCCTCATCCCAGGGCACTGCACTGGTGAATGACAGTCATGCATACAGACACACTTACATGCACACGCATGTGGCAGACACGCACAACCCTGCATACAAACTCTAACAACTAAAAACCATGTGTTTCATGGGATATGAATTCTCGGTATACTACATAATGTGCTTTGTGTGTCTGTGTGTGTGTATTTGTACCTGTTCACAAGATACTACACCTCATCAGATAACCTTCTGACAGACCTCAAGATTTCTGACTCCCACCAAATGAGTGTCTCCCAATTACACAAATCCTCAAGTTTTCAATGTCAATTAGTGACCAGCAGAGGGAGACTGGCATCAACCTCAAACTGCCTTTTGAGGAGGATGTGGTGGTGTGAAATCATCCAGATTTAATCAATTGTAATTATCTACTCATGATGTCTTACAGTTATATTGGCTTTCCACACAACTGAATGCATTTCAAACAGATTCTGCACTTGAAAGCCTTCGAATGAATGCTGATGTCACTGTTCTCTCACTGGTAACTGTGGGAAGTGAGATAAAGAGGAGAGGAGTCAAAAGATGTGTAATTAACTCACAGCAGTGTAATGGAATGAATGAATGACATGAAAAAAGAAAGCAACTAAAAAATAAGAAAAGAGTGACGAGGAGTCAGGTAACATAATAGTCCCACCGGGAAGAGAGTGATGCTGTGGAGGATTGTGGGAAAAGAAACAGAGTGCTGACTCAAGGCAAGTACAGGCCTTTCTATATCTCTCTCACCCAATCTCTTTCTCTCTCTTTAACACGCACACATACCTCTGCTTCTTTCTTAATTACTGCATTGATTGCTGAAGCTCAAGGCTGAGGAGCTGTCGTTAAGAGAAAGGAGAGAGAGAGGGGGAAGAGAAAGAGGGAGAAAGAGAAAATAAGACAGACAGGGAGAGAGAGAAAAGAGAAAGAGGGAGAGAGAGAAAATAAGACAGAGAGGGAGTGAAAGGGGGGAAACGATGGGGTTGGAGGTGGGTACAAGTTGGTTAGTGGGTGGAAAAATGATGTTTGGTTGTCAACCACATGCAGCCCACTGTCTTGATCAGAATGTGTATTTCTGTCCGTTCATAAAATATGAGCTCATCTCATTCTGAGTGTTTTTCTCTATAATTTCTGGAGGCTACTGTCTGCAAATTTTACTGTTTAAATAAACCCTGCTCAATTAAACAATTGCAATCAATACATATCAACAAGAAACCTAATTAGGTTTCAGAGACAAGCAATTAAATATTAGTGCTCTCTATAAACAAATTTACCGACCTAATTCAATAACACTAAATATCAAAAGAGATACACATTTAACAGAGTTTGCCCATTCTCTGTCTGAAGATTGATTTTCTCCAACACAGAAATGGCTTGGAAATAATTTATTAAAAGCTCTTAATGATAATAAATAAACCTTATTCTCTGTTAATTTAGGTGAATTTGAAGGAAATGTTTGTGTTCATTAATTAGATGGTTTGACAGAGGACCGGGTTTGACAGTTTGACCTTTGACCTGTTCAATAGTCACCTGAATGATTATACATCAAACACCCTATTGCTACTCCCTGTGGATTTCTAAAAGCACAATCAATACCTGAATATCTTAAACGCAGATGTGGCCACACAAATATACTTGTTCACTTAATTAGAGTGAACCAACCAAACATACAATAAAACAATAGACAAAAGTATTTCAGTCTAAATTGAAACATGTCCTGGCCAGAGAAATATTTAAGTAAAAGTGCAAAAGAAATGCTGAAGTAAAACAAACGCTTGACATTTGTCTGTAAAACAAAGTGCCGTACAGCTTTGAGAACCGAAAGTCAATAACTCGTGCTTCAATGAGTTCATCTTTAGCATTCAATTGGGCTGCCCCTGACATTTGGATTGCCCTCCAGTCCCTCCCCATGCTGCTCCTATAATCTCTCCGGTTTACATGCACAGAGAGCTTGACATGCTCCATCAAACAGGCATAAATTTAGCATGTCCCCTAAATAAACCCCCGGCTGCGGGCCCTCCTCCACTGCGCACCATGCCGTCCGTTCTATGGTGACTGCAGGTAGAGGTTAAAGGGTCTCTGAGGTGTGTTTACTGACAGAGGTTCGAGCATGCAGAACTAATACCATTAACACCAATCAGGAAGTTGTAAAACATTTTAAGAGGCGTTTTGGGGTTATTGTCTGTGATCAGTTGCATTTATTTGTGAAGTTTTGTTTCACCATGTTTTTATGCGATGGTGTCAGACAATTATAATCATATTTAATCATAATGATGGAATTAACTCATGCTTGATCACTCTTTTACTTACACGTGCCAGCACTTTTTAGCACTATTATTACATATGAAAACCACGCTTCTATAGCCTTTGTATGATCCAGCTGTCAAAGATATTACATTTTAACAATGCATCAGAATAAGATTTACACTTGTAAATGAGCTTTGTAGACTTGGCTTAAATAAAATATTTATTCAACAGAGGAGAACAGTGGGCAGAAAATGTAAAGAATGTGGGGACAGGAAAGCGAGCAGAAAGGGAGAGCACATGTTATCTAGGGACTGAGTGACCTGGAAAACTCAAACGGGACGTGCAGGTAAGACTGCAGACTCACACACAAATTTCAGCCAATGGGAGGGCAGCGGTTAGAAGAGAGCAAAAGAAGGAATTAAAGGAGAACCCGATTAAACGTTCTTGTTTGTTCATTCATGCAAAACGAGTACAGGCAGAACACCTGCAATGCAGCTACAGTAAACATATGGATCCTTGTATCTGTTTAGCAAACGTTATGACAGAATATTTGTAGAAATTTGTTGAAATGTGACACTTCTGTTTACAGGAGCAATGAAACACAGAAATTTAAATCATGGGGAAGCAACAGAAGGGAAACACGATTTGTCAAAAGCAAAATCTGAGCTTCACCTACATAAGCATCATGGCTCAATGCACTCAATATTTCCACTATGTCAGAAATTTGATACTTTAAATTACCTGTTTTTTTTATTATTATTTTTTAGCTTCTGTAATTATATATAATGTAATTCATATCATAATGTTGTTATCTCTATGCACCTGACATATGTACACACACAAACACAAATGGGAGATATCTAATTGTTATTTCTATAGACTAACTTTAACACAAAATACCTCTATGCATAAAAAAACATCAAAACAAGGGAGCTTTTGTCAGATTTAATTGACTCTTAATGGCTGATTTTCCATTCAAACTCCTATGCGCACACACAGTCTGCATACAGAGATGCACACACACCGCACCAACATGCACACTCACATGCCTTTAAAATTGAAACACCGCACCATAAATACAGCTAAACTGCAAGCTAATGAGAAAGAGAGAGAGAGTGGGAAATGAAAGTGTCTCCCCTCCCCCAACATCCCGTACACCATCAGAATCCATGATGTCTCCTGCTGTCCTGCTAATTTATATTAAGCTTGATGGGATACAGTGATGTATCCATTCTGCTCTGACTACAGCTCACACCAAACGGTTATATTGTCTTACTGTAATGTTCCCCAACTTTAAGCAGACAAGACTATATGTCAAAGAATATGGCAAAGCTATTATAGCTTTTAATTTGTTTTTATTTTATTTTTAATTTGTCATTCCAACATAATTTATTATATCTTTATTATATTATGTGGCTTGTATAGAGTACTTCTACATTTTTAAGGATATACATTATATTGCACATTTACGTACATTACAGAATCTTCTATTTAATATCCAGTGTGTAGATTGTTTACATAATTATATTCTCACTCACTCAACAGACAACTCATCGTTTTTCTGAAGAGTCGACTCAAATTGCCCATAATGATTGTGAGATTTCTGTGTTAATAAACATAATAAAAAAATATAAATAAAAAAATAATAATAAATACATTTTTGTCCTTTCTTACTGCTGGTGCACAGAGTGGTAGTCTCTTTCTGTTTTAGAGTTATATCTATCTACAGACTTTTATATTTAACAAAACTTTAACAAAGTGTGAATTTATTAAATGAGCCATAGCCACAGAATCAAATCTAACAGCAGTTTTGAATGACAGCACCAGGCCAGAAGTCTCAGGCAGAAGTCAGAGCAGAGCAAGCACCTGTCCCAACCTCTCACTAATCCTGTGACAGTCATATATATTTTCAAAAACAAAATATAAATTGTTAGTTTTTTATTTAAATTGGTGTTAGATTTTTGTTAGATTTTCAGCTTGCCCAGTTAGTTTAAAAAAAACTGTTTTGTTTTTGTCAGACAAATAAAGTGTAAAGCACCAGAATAAATATTTAGCATTAACATTCATAAAACCCAGATAAACTGTGACTTAAATTGACACTGACTTAATTGAATCCTTTTGTTTGCATAAATGTAACTGTCATGCCATTACTTCAAGTTTGGCATCATTATAGAACTGCTCTAATCAGCAAGATGTATTCATCTGACTTTAATTTAATGGCAGTCATTAACTACCATAACAAGAAGCCTTAGTGATCTCATAAAGTTAATTAATGGAAGTAAAGGAGGAAACCACACCAGGAATCATTCAGATCTACCACAAAGAATAACAAATAAAATTAGATCAATTTGTTACAGCCGTGGCCTAGCAGTCAGTGCATGCGCAATACATTAAGCGGCGGTACCAATACAGGGGAAATAAGTTCAAGTCCAACTTGAATTTTCCTGATCCTGTCCACTTATTATTTCCTTCACTTGTTTACTGTACATTTATAGAGTGAATACCACAACTTGTATTATTTTAAGCAAAGTTAATTAGGAAACAGGATTTTCCTATTTAGTTAAAGCTAAAAAAAGAAGATTTCAGCTGGGTCGTGTGTGAACTTTGGTTTTCATTGCTGTCTTTAATGGTAACAATACATCAGGTCACTGCTGTATTATATATAGACCACAGAGGCCTCTGCGGGGCCGCAGGCTAGATTTAGATGCTTTCCCCAGCTGCAGGGATCCCTGCTCAGGCAGTGTTGCCAGCAGCAGTCAGTTTACTGGCAGGCATGCCATGCAACATTTCTCATGGGCCTAGTTTGGCTGTGTTAAGAGCGACCTTGAAATGCGACACGGAACAATAAACTATAAAACGGCATCCAGGCGTGTGAAGCAAAGGAGGAGAAAGAAGGAGGGGAAGTTGTGTGACACCTGTCATTCTAGGTTTGTTTTATAGACGTCAGTGGGCAGCTGGGTTGCTAGGTTTCTCCATTATTCTTTTGGCCCCCAAAACCCCCTAATCTTGCTCTCTCCCTTTTTGGTCAGAGTTCGGCAGACTCAGCAGAACACAAGCACCGATTCAGTCATTGACCTTCAGGGGCAAGAAAGGTAGGCGAGGCCAGATGAAATGGTTCAGGAAAAGAGAGAAAGAGAGAGAGATAAAGAGAGGGTGGCTATTGGCACCTGCAGGAAAACGGTAGGGCCGTTTTGCACAAACGGTAGGGCACAGGTCACAGAGAATTAACAACAGCTTATGTGATCTGCTGCTGCCCTCACCGCTTTAATTTACTTTATCTGTTTTCTTTATCTCCCCATCTTCTCTTTAACCTTTGCCTGTAGTTTTAAGATCAACGTGTAGGGAAGATGACCTGTATAGATGAACCAAAGAAAACACGCATGAACTGTGATGAAAAATGTATACATCTAATACGAGAGACACAAAGAGTCCGGTAACACAATCAATACAACTGTCTGTCCTCAGACATTCCATTGACCAGTACATTGCATTGTGCTCCTGTTACATAGTGCATATATATATATATATATGTGTGTGTGTGTGAAACTGAAGCTGGTGTCATAAGAGACTTTCAGCATATGGATAATTGGGGTAACACAACAAACAGAGACTTCATTTGTAAATAAAATATTACCTAGGAGTTTGCCCATGGGTAACTAATTACTAACGCTAACATTAATAAAGCATTAAACTAATGAAGGCACACGCAAACATGTACACACCAGTTTCCCCAGATATCTATTTCAACTTACATTTACATTTATATTTAATCATTTAGCAGACGCTTTTATCCATAGTGACTTACAAATGAGGGAAAGTATGAGCAATTTATCATACAGGAGCCAAGAATATTAGTAGTCCTGCAATGGAAGAATAAGCGCAGAAAAGTACAAAAATATGTTGTCTTAATTGGAGGTATTTTTATTTATAGTTACAGATTAATGGGGGCTCAGGAAACTGATGTGTTCTTAGATGTTTTTTTGAAGGCTGTGGTGGTCGAGCAATTACATAGATTCCACCATGAGACAGTAAGTATAAAGGTTCTAGTAAGGCATGGAACATACGGTGTTGATGCTCAGTTACCAAAAATATGAACAAATAAAATAAAGTTTGGCCAACAAGAACAAACCTAATTTGAAACATTGACAGAGCTGCATATTATCTATAGTAATAGAAGAATGTGCTTTCATTATGGTGCCCAATGAACAGGAGAATGTGGAAGTGCTGTTTTTTCTAGGTAGCAAGTCACATACACACTCATAGAGTATGTGGCCTTCCTTTGCAGGCCATCTAGGGAAATGATATGTGTGTGTCTTATTAAAGAGGTGTGGGGAGTGATAAATCTTAAACAGGAACAAGCATGTAGGAATATGTCATGTTTTATGAAACACACTCATAAGCAACACTAAGTGAAAC
>JAZGTI010021110.1:0-10312 GCA_036877585.1 Botia kubotai | reverse complement strand
ATAGGCATCATGCTTCACACAGCTGGCACACTTGAGTGTCTAAACTCACAGAAGATGTTGCTGGTGATGATATAATATATACTATTATATATTATTTATACTATATTATATATATTATATATATCATATATATATATAAAGGCATCATGCATCATGCTTCACACAGCTGGCACACAGAGTGTCTGAACTCACAGAAGATGTTGCTGGTGATGTGCCCAGACTCTCTGATGTGACACTGTTACTAAACTCATGATTTAGCCGAACTGCTTGCTCTAAAAATGCTGATGGATGACGTGTCTGTCTGCTGCATACCACACTGGCATACATTAAGACAAGGGGATTTTAACCAATTGGCTGCAGTGTGTTTTTAGGGAATTTTCATATTGGGGCAAGTTGGAAGAAATGAAATAAAAAATACAATTTCTGGTATCCAAAAACAATGATTGTCGGTAATGATGTGTTTTCCCGAAATAACTGTGATATCTATTTGTAAAGCCACCTTGGGTTCTTAAGGGGCGCTATATAAATTAAACATTATTATTGTTGTTATTATTATTTCCATATTTGCTGTCTTATAAACTGTTGTTGTTTGTTTTTTCACTGCAAAGCCACTAAGTGGTGTATAATACATTTTAAAACAAGTATGTTGTGGAATGGTTTAAAAAAAACATAGACAAAAAAAACCCAAATCTGTGTCAATAAACAGCATGTTTCTATTTTCACAACTTACCCCATAAGATGTGATCAAGGTCTTCACCGAAACACTGTCCCTGGATCAGTGATGGGGGTCGACTGAGGTCATCTGCTGTATGCCACAGCCTGCTCATTAGTCCCACCCACCCAAAAATGAGACTTTACAAATAAACTTTCTCAGAGAAATATTTTAACCGGAGTAAAAGCATGTCATTTTACTTATAACACATGTCAAATGTGTATTATAATTTTAAAAATCCTTTTTCAGCTAACACACTCTGAGTAAAGGTGTACTAAAACATAGTCACACAACAGCTAAGATTTCTGTTTAACACTATGACTCTAAATTGAATCCAGTTTAATCTAGTCGCATGGGCAATTCTAGGCATAGAACGTGACACCATTCGCATCCAAATGAGAGTTTCTGATATCTACGTACTGTGGAGGCTTCTCCAGCAGCTGGGCTTGGCCTACAACACGAGTGACTCAGCAGTTCATCTGTCTGGCTGAACGTCAGGACGCGACCTCTAGTGATGCGCACATGCTACTGCAGTATAAACGGAGCGGGTCTCTATAATGAGCGTGTTTGGTCCTCATATCAAGCGGCCTGGACGCCGTGAAACGCATGACGTGGCAATGACGCCACTGCGCAACGCACAATTATCAAGTGAGCAGCGCCCTTCATTTATCAAGCAGTGACAGCAGCGTTTCACCAGCAAATAACAAACAAACAGACAGAGGCAGTTTAATAAGGTTTGTTTAATTACTGTTTTTAATACGGATACCTTTTATGGTAACGTTTAAATATATAAAATCATACTGTATTTTAAGTGAACTTAAAGAAAAAGTGATGTTTATAGGCTGATATTTTACATCAATGTTATTGGTTATATTACTTGTGTGACTTATCACATTTCTAACTATTTCAATATACACCAAATGATCTGTTATGTTATTATAAAGCAATTGTATTAATGAAAGAGTTAGAGGTGATGATAGTGTGTTACTAAAAATAGAGACTCTATTATACAATGGTAGCTGAACAAAGATAAACGCACACTGACAATTCTGTAGCATAATTTCTATTTATTATTTGCCCGTAGTACATTTAAGATGCATAACTTTATATATACATACGTATTTATGTATATATATTCACAGACAGACAATCAGAGACTCTCACAGCCTTACACACACACACGTGTCACATACAAACAGATCACAGTTCATGTGCTTCCAGCACATCATTGGGGATCAGTTTCATGTATGGTGTTGCATTGATGACAAATCTCTCAGGAGCGTCTGTGTACTGGGTCCACCGGGGTCAGGGCCCACCGGCGATGACATCCAAATGGTCGCTCATTGTTCCATCCTTCCAATGCTGGTGTAGAGCCTCTGTCGGCCCTGGACGCCCAGCCAAAAACCTCCCGCTTGTCTGATCTAAGGCAATGGAGCTCCACACTTAATGGAGAGGCCAAACAAAAAAGACAAAAACTACAACAAAAGTACTGTGCAAAAACAGGTCAATGGATTTTCAATGATGAACATATCCCCCACCTTCATTTCCTATACACAGACAGTCACTCCACATCAGGCATGATTTCAAACACAAGGAAACACAAACAAAACAATCTTCACTTCAATAGCAGCCACTAACCACCAGTACTTTGTTAATTTGTGTGTTTGGACTAAGGGGACAGATTGAATGCCTCACAATGATCATTTGAGCAGAGAAGAGGCACAATTCTCTACTGCCAGTTCTAATTTTCATTTTCATATCAAATATGAGAGTAAAAAAAATAGATAATTGATTTCACTCCTCTCCTGTGCTTTGTGTTACAGTCACAGAGATAAAGGGCATAAACCCACCAAACCGGCAGACACACAAGAATCACTCATTTAGAATGAATAACGAGGACGTATCCTCGCACGTCACAGGCTGGGCGCGACCATCTTTTGTTTGCATGTCTGCCCGGCGTTAGCCACGAATGAATTAACCCATAATTAGAGGTCACGAGAAAACATTTCAATTATTTTTTCCTCCAATTTATATTAAAACAATAACAACACACACACGTTTTCCTTAACTGAAACTAACGAAGGATTCAGATGCGTTCAGAACGTTTTTATTTTCTAAAGCTACGAGTCCTTTTATGATGCCAAAGGCTTCTTTTAAAGTATCTGGTATTGGGAAATAAAGTAAAAGACAATTAAAATATATAATTGCACTATGTACAATAAGGTTAAGAGAATACACAAGTGCACAAGCAGACACACATTCTTAATGAAGGTGAAACTAACATGATCAAGCGGTTTTGCACACTCATACATGTACTTACATGAGTCACAATGGCCTATATTGCATTAATCACACGTGACGCTCTGTGTTGACCTCAACGCGACCTTCAGGCTTTCAATGAATTCAGTGTTTTCCGATGTAAATACATTTTTTGGTTAGGTTACGTATTACACTAACAGTAATGGTGATATTAAAACCATGTAGAGGAAAAGAAAACAACGTAATTCACAAAATAAACTAAATAATTCAGATGAGTGAGCGCCGTCATCAGCAGATGTTTTACATTTTAAATGCTGCTGTACAAAGTTCAATGTTTCGAATTTAGTACGACTTTACGATAAGAATACGTTTGTTAACATCAGTTCATGTATTAGGCGTCAGGAACGATCACTGAACGATTTTTTACAGTATTTAATGTAGGAGGATGTTATGTATAAACATACTATTGTTTGGTTTGTTCATAACATATGAAGTATGTTTGCTTATATATTAACTTATGAAAACGCATATATGAAAAATGCATTAATATGTAGAATTTAACATTAACCAAAACTGATAAATGCTGTAAAAGTTCGTTCATTGTTATTTTACGTTAGCTATTTGAATGAAGTAATGTTAACAAACTGAAACTTATTGTAAAGTGTTTCCCGAAGCCCATGATGCAAAAAGTGATAGTGCCATTTTAAGAGCACCTCGCTGTTTCTCTAACACTGCGTCCTAACCCAGCACGCTGTGACACGCTTTCAGTGACAAACACTTTGCCTGTTCACATAAAAAGCAACTAATATCAGCCAATCAGAAGATACTTGATTTCTGTTACTGGTGAATTCCTGGAGAATCAAGAATTTTGGAGAATAAGATTTCTGAAGCAGCGGTACAAGCTAGCAAGACGCCGCAAAAATAAAACCCTGTTGTTTGCCACAGCTGCTTAGGAGAAAAACTCTGACGTAGATGAGCTTTAATCACGAGATCTTTTCTGCTTCATGTTGCAGCCAGTTAGGACACAGTGTAAGAGTGTCTGAGCTCTGCCCAACAACACCGTCCGTTCAGTCTGGCTGCTCACAACCACCACAGGAGGAAATATAACAATTTCAAAAATGGGCAAAATTGTAAAGCAGTTTAAAACAAACAAACATACAAACTTAAACTTAAGATAGTTAAATTAAAATTGCAAAAGGGATGATTCCTGTGTGCACGTGTGTACAGCTGGGATTATTTCTGAGACAAAAGTGCAAAATTCTCCATGGGGTTTTTCTCCGTGTGTGTGTGCGCGCGCGATGCCATTTTGCTGTTTCGCTCCGCTGCATTTTCGGCAAAAATCAAACGAGCCCCTTTTATGGAAACACACACCGAGAAATAAATAAATACGGATGTCATGAAGATGTGTCGTTGTTTTTTAAAGAGTCCTCCAGTATGTTCGTCTCCTTCCAGTGTAAGCGTCGCTACTGTGGAATGGTGTGTGACCGGCTTGTCTGGGTAATCACATGGTACAGTCATCGGGTTGCAAAACAGCTCCTGCAGCTTTACCCGTCCAGCAGGACAACGCAGGAGAGGTCAAAGGTCAAACGATCCTTGTGGCTTCTTGGGTCCTCCTCTATCCCACAATGCCACAGGCACACCATTCCACAGTCGGTCTCTGTGCACAAAGGGGCAATGTGAGACCAGGACTCAGGGGGGCTGACTGTGTGTGCAGGGCAAGCAGGCAGTAGTTAGTTAGTTTCGTAGGACGAGAGCAAGGCGGCGTCTACGGGCTCCATACAGGAAGGGCAGGTGAAGGACCTCATCAGCCAATCATCTATGCAGTCCAGGTGGTAGATGTGCATGCAGGGCAGGAACCGGATGGGGTCTCCATACACGAAGTCCATCATGCAGATCACGCACCTGCACAAGATAAGAGAATTTGGCGTATAAGACTTGGCCACGCCCCTCATGATGGGGAACGGGGCATCAATGCTGTCACACAAGAATTTAATTAGTACAACAAAATGTGCAAGAACAGATACGCCCCCCGGGGCCCTTTATTAAAATGATAAATCATCCAAAAATGAAAATTCTTCCATCATTCACTTACTCTCATGTCATTCCAAAACTATATGACTTTACTGCTCCTGAGGAACACAGAAGAAGCATGTTTTTTGAAGTATGTTGGAGTACAACAGTGGCACTCATTGACTCCAAACAATTCTTAAAATATCTTTGTGTTCCACAGAAGGAAAAAGTCAAACCGGTTTGGAATGACATAAGGGTAAATGATGGAAGTTTTTCATTTTTTTATATATAACAATGTGTGTAATGTGTATGTGTAATATGTGTAATAATGTGTGTGTGTGTGTGTGTTTGTGTTGTCTATAGGTTCTATATTCTACAGGTATATAGGAAACACTGAAACATGCTGTGCTTTCAGTTCATGGCTTTAAACAGCAATTAAAGAGGCGACTGCTATACATTTAATATAGACACACACACATAATGTGTGATCACTCACTCTCGAATCTTTTTCTCTGTGCCATCGCTGCCTGGGTCGTAGACGCCCCTGGGGAGGTGCTGAATGAGTCCGATCCTTTGAGCGATCCGCACCTGTTCTTCTTCAGTCAGTTGGGTCGCCAGCCGGGCCTGGCTGGGAGTTGGGTGGTAAACGGGCACATGAATCTGCTCCTGAAAACACACACATATGGACTTAAAACATGTATCAGCTCACTTTAAAGCCAAGACTCCCTCATGAAACCTCCATAGAGACTAACTGGATCATTTCCCGTACCAGATTAAATATTTTGCCATTTTAACAGACAGCAACTGAAGACTAAATGTCTTTTGCAAGGGTGCAAAGGGTAACAGCTCATGGACCACCACGTGTAGAAATTATATTTATGACCTTCCAGTTCGAATTTCAGCCACATTTACATCACACACCCTTTTACAATTCAACACCAAGTTAATATAACCATGTTACTTGAAATCTGGAATCACATTGAGTGGTAGCGGGCTGTACGAAACCATATATAACTGAGCTAACCCAGAACTGACTACACAGCTGAGTGAAATGTCAAATACTGTTATGAGTAAACGTTTTAATATTTGAGGCGAGCTGTAGTAAAGCTCCACTAGGGGGCGATATCTCTCTATTTGCCCCATTTTAACATGAAAGGCCCAAATAGCACCATACTGAGTCCAAGGGGTACTTATGAGGAGGGAGAAATGAACAATAGCCCCCTTTCAAACAGCAGCCTGCTCAGCATTCACTGGTGAAAGATGTTTGGGAATCTGTGTGTGTGTGTTTTGCTTCGCTACTTAAAGCTACAAATATTTTCCTCATTCATTTAATGGTGTTATTAGTTCACAGCTAATTATCTCTACAACTTAATAAAAAAGTATTATTTTGTTTGCCCTGCTTAAGAGCAAAAATGTAATGTTCTGTATAAACGTTTACAAAAGTAACCTAAAAAAATAAAAATATAAAAGATGTACTTCAAATATAAATGTACTTTTAAGGACACAGTAGATATGGCTGAGGCTGCTTTCTACCAATAATAACATAAACTGAGATCTGATTAATAGTTATTTAATATTTAAACACACACACACACACATATATATATATATACTGTATATATATATATACACTGTAGATATGTGTGTTTGTGTGTATGTGGTCTAAAATAAGATTTCTTTGGAATGCATCACATCTGAATGTCATCACCAACAGTTACTGTCAGTCGTGTCTCAAGGAAACACAGAATCTTTGAAAATAAATGCCTTCAGGTTGCTTTGACGCTGTCAGTTGCTGTCAGTGCAAACAACCCTTACAAGCTCATTTTAGTGCACTAGAAATACAACAGTTATTGTCAAGCAGTTAAACACCATAACAGCATAATAACATTAAACCACCTGTACACCCGAGGGAGGGCTTTAATGGCGTGATTTAGCACGATTGTGCCCAGGAGTCCCTCTGTAAATGCTAAAACAAATTAGCCTTGTTAATGAGTGTTGATTTGTGAACGGTCGTGCTGATGGTTATTTGACCTCTGACGTTTGCATTTAGTGAGGTTAGTCTACAGAATACAATTTAAAGTCACACACACACACAAGGCCAAATGCTACATAATAAATCTGTAGCCTACATTCAGATATACGCTGCTCTCCTGATATGCAGAGCAACCATCAAAGTTCGTTTTGTTATTGTCCAGGCACATCGTTAAAAAATGCAACCAACACGCACTTGTCTCTCAGACATCCAGTAGAATTCAACCAAAAGGATGGCGATTTCAAAAGTGTTTTGAATTTTGTTTGCCATATGCATCAAACAATCAGCCAATGGTCTGTGGGCGTGACATCTGAGACCGAGACTAGATAATATACATACACACATCATGACAGCAGTTATTCAGAAGCAGGAAATGTTTTCACATAGGGAAGCAAAAGCCCACAGACAGGTGAGTAACAGACGCTGTGGAAACCAGGCCTGAGGGTGGGGAGGTTCTGCCGAGAAGCGACCGTGGCACGTCGCTAGCCTAGTTCTGATTTCAGAGCAGATTAAAGGTGAGCTTTGGGATCAGGTTTAGCACACACTTAAGAATTAGGTCACGGCGAGTCGGTCATCTTGGCTCTCTCTGAAGTCACATGACGACACTGAATCCATCAGGTTATATGGCTTACTGGAAAACACACACACACACACACTTATTTGCACATCGGTTTAATACATAAACAAATTGAAAGCAAAAACTTGGACAAAACACTGACGCTGTTGTGGTCAGCTCTCTTTTTAAACGCAGCTTCAAATAAAGTGGGTGTGTGTGTGTGTGTGTGTTTAGCTGGAAACGCAACAGAAGCGTAACGCGATCGCTCTGACAGAGATGCCTTCGTCCTTTAAAACTTGTGTTTCACTTTACACAAAGCTAACAAAGAGTGTGTCCCAAACTGAAGACAGCAGCCTCACTATAGAGACCGTCAGTGACTTAACAGGCGGGGCTTTTGCTTGGAGATGATGGGTGTCATTTCTGCATCACTAGCATCACCCAACGAAATTGCCAAAATGATGATGTATATCGTCGATGTATATTTTATTTACTTCCAAACTGCGCACACAGGATTGTGGGATTATCCAGACCACAAAGCACAATTTGTTATCTTTGTCATGCTGTGTGCTTCTCTACATGTGTATACGAACAGGGAAGGCATCAGCTGTCAGCCATGGAGAACGCAGAGCTGCAGACGTTGCTGTTAAAATGCTTTTCTGAGAGGAACAATAACACTCAAACACAGAAGGCTACCAGACGCAACGCTGAGCGCTTCGACTCAGACAAGACAAAGAGACGGAAAGAAATGGGGACAAAATGGAAGCTGCTGAGCGAGGGAATTCTGTTTGGTCTGTCAGGCTCTGGGTGCTAAACAAAGCATGCTGTCCAATATCCGGCCCTACCCTAAAACTGGAGCAGACAAACCATCCTGCGCTCCATTTTCTGCTCTCCTTCTGTTCCAGTGAAGTCCAGAAGCACCACTCCCTCACCGGACCAGACAAAACAGTCCAAACCTTCACAGATTTGTCTGCTGCTACAGTCACGCACACAAACACAGCTCTAAATCCTAAGTTTACTTGACATAACCATATTCCAGGAAAACGACTTACTCCCAAGAACAATATTATCCGGTGAGCTCATCTTCATCAGAAATAAAATCAATGCCACTGAAGTGCTTTCACAACAAACACTGACGCTAAGATTTCTGCATGTGCCAAAATTCTGTGTGTGTCACCTGATTAGCCCAAAACAAGGTTACAGGCTAGCATGACTCGGGCAAACACGTAACTTCTCTATATGGTGACTAAATATGCCAACCGACTCTGATCAACAGATTCAGACTAAATTACAAGATGTTACAGACAAAGGAAGTTCAAAGCAGATATATCACGAAACACAGCACTTTCCATGGCCTTTTGAAATAGCAGTTTGACGTAAACCAGTGTTGGTGAAGCTACGTTGACAATATGACCTTCCAAGCTACTAAATACAACTAAAAAAAGGACAACTACTAAAAATACAACTACATTGGTTTAAATTTCAGCGGCGTCACACTGGGTAGCCCCACCCACACTGAAATCTTATTGGTGCACACTGCTGTACACTAAACACCAAATATATTCTGCTTGGCGCTGACTGTGTTGTGTCGTTTTCGTCTTCAGTCTGAACAGTCAAAACTGGAAACGTAATTTTGTGCACCTGTTTTGCAACGTTTGTGTCAGGGTCACACTTGCACAGAGTTCGTCCTCTTTTCTTAGCAGCGAGTGGGCTGACGAGATGGACTTTTATCTGCATGCAGGGAGGTTAAACAAACAGCTGTTTGAGTGCTGCTTAGCCAGGGGTAAAGAAACAGTCTGTACCAGCTCAGCACAAAAATCACGTCTCCTATTACCCCATAGGAAAACACACACCATACTCGGCTGTACGTAATAGCACTGTGACACAAAAATAACACAAGATACACAAATACTCACACACTTTTTAAATTGTGGCAGGCTGAGAAGAATTTGAGGTATTTGGTGGTTACACGGAAAATATTTCAAATATTTGCTTACAACTACTTGTTTATGCACAACACTGTCCAAAAACTCCTAAAACAACAGTTTAAATGTTTCTGAGTGTAAATTACTTCTATAATTATTTAGTGCGTCAAACACTAGAGGCCTCAGGGCTGTTTTCACACACTCTGCAGACGTGTGTCTCCTATGAATGCTTTCATTGTGCAGCACATGGATTTCCCCTCACTGAAATCAACACCTTTTTCATAAGAAATCAGTGTAACGGCCACATTGAGAGGAGAGAAAGCTCCTCCTTCTGCCCACGTTTTCTCTAGTCTGTTGTCTCTCCTTCCCACACATGCATCAGATTAACTGGACAATTTACATATTATAGTGCACGGTCCCTTAAAATCCAAACTGAATTAAAAACATTTTAAAAATCAATGTAAATATCACTGTGTCGTTTCCAAAAAAGCTATAACTTTGTCAAATTATGTGAAATGTGAAATATTATTTAACTATTTGCATTTCAGACACTGAAAATGTTTATAAAACATAAAACTAGCTTTTAAAAAGTGTGCTGGGAGAGAGAGTGAGATTGGTTGAGGTTGAGTGTGAGGCTGAGTGCTTCACTTCATTTCAGTCGTCTGGCGAGCGTGTGAGAGAACGGAGCAAACAGCCTGTTAGATAAAGTAACAGAGAACCAGAGAAGAATCGATTGATGAGCAGAGAAGCAGGGAAACCACTGCACAGTCTGTTAGGCTAAAGGAAACCTCCATTACCTCTAATGTTGCCTCCTGTCTCTC
>JAZGTI010021109.1:0-10312 GCA_036877585.1 Botia kubotai | reverse complement strand
ATTGACTAGGATTGACTTGCAATATCAAAATTCAAATTTGATATTGTAAGACTTGGCATGAGCCAAAGAATCTAAAGAAAGGAGTTGCGTGGCAATATATTATTTCAGTCATGTGTTGAACATTTACATTAATTGTTATATCTCTTGAGCACTAGGTCGCACCGGCCCCAAGCTGTGCAGGTCACCTTAGATTATGGTGGTGATCCATACCAACTTTCGTAACAATACCCAATTCTGTTTGTGGAAGACTGCATTTAACAACAAAATTCAAAATGGTTGATGCCCAAACTGGCCAGAACATCAGATATTGTGAAGATACAGCCTCATAACCATTTTGCCGTGCTTGCTGTGAAATTTGTTAAAGCGGTATACAAGAGTGGTTGGATGTACGAGAACGTGTAACATTTTGTCATGGGTGTCTGCTGTATTCCAAATTTTGTGCAAATCGGACAAACGCTTTTGGAGTTCAAAAAAGGTTTTTTTTTTAGTTCAAAATGGCATAAAAATTTCATGATGGAAAATAATGTTATACGGTGCGTTGGAATCAGCATGAACCATTTTCAATTAACCTCAAAAATTTAAAGACCAGTTTGATTGGCAGCAATGGTTCTAGATGCAAAGTTGTAGGAGAGTCTAACATGATATCAGTTTGTCAAGAGTTGTATGATGTGCAATTGTTAACAAGATTTGTGCAGTTGACAAACAAGGTTTCTTTTGAAATTCTCAGAGACCATCAGGGTCAAGAGTCTAACATGCCAACTGAGTTCTGTTACCATTGGCCTTCATTAACCTTGTCTAATAGGTGTTCAGACTTCATTGGCTGATGGCAGCCATGTTTTTCAAGATAATTGAATGTCCTTGTATGCAATTATGACAGCTTTGACAGTGATCAGTGAAGACACTGATGTCAATTGTCCAATCAGTTGGGCTCATTTTGGAATAATTATAGTTGTTTTTGTTTGTTTTTCCACAATATAACACCACCAAGTGGTCAATCGCTACAATTTTTTGTGACCACAGATGAAACTCTACATATGTGTACCAAGTTTGGTGACCATATCTCAATCCACAGTCACTTTTACAGCAGAAAAATAATAAAAATTCTAACAATTACAATAGGCATATTTCATCACACTTGAACTCCTAATATTAGCAATAATAAGAAAACTAACAGATACAATAGGGGTCTTCACACCTTTGGAGCTTGACCCCTAATAAGTAAATTAAGCATAATTTAATTTTGTTCTTTTTACAGATGTCTCCAGCTTGGGAAGCTATTGTTTGTGGACGAACAAAAGACCAGCTAATCATGACTGAGAAAGCAAGACGCAGCCTATGTTGTGGTCTTTGGTAACATAAAGACACCAGATCTTACATTTTACCCTGAATATTATAATATTGTTTTACTTCATTCTGACAGTTTTAGTTAGTTTCTAGTCATCTCAAAAGGCTGTTTTGTGCTATCTTTCCCTGTTAGAGGTCGAAGGAGTTTCTAGAATTGCCATTTTAATTTTATTAAAATGTGTTAATGATCGCAATAGATTGCCTTATTTTGCAATATTAAACTTATTTGTTGGGTAAAGTTGTGCAACAGCTTGCATTCATTGAAATTTATTTGTGCACGATTGTCTTTAGAAAAAAATAATGTATGTAAATACTGTCTTTGTTAAGACAAAGATGTAATTGTTTTTTTGTGTCAATATTTACATACATGTGAATCTGTTTTACGCAAAGGATTCCTCTAAACAGAAAAACTGATTAATGCAGCCTCCAAATTCTCCAGACAAAATACAATTATAAATGTGCAGTCAACGTGGTGATAAATGGCCATTGTGCGTTACTATTTAGCGGGAAATGCCTCAAATAGTCCTGTTGCTGGCTGTCCAGCTGAAACCGGTTGACTGAACGGATTTGTTTGTAACTGTTAAGAGCTATCGCAGCGCAGCCAAATTAAGGTTATTGTAGCGTACCGGGCTGCGCAAATTTTAAACAACGACATCCTTAGTTCTTTTTTTGTCTGAGAATTGAAAACTGAGATGAGGAAACCATGGGTGAGACTAATACGGCGGGATTAAGGTCCTTATTATAAAATAATACGCAGGAGTAGATACGTGTGCACGAACATACGTTTAAGTTGTCTGAAACTAAAGTGGAGATCTTCTGAAATTCTGCAATACATTCGTGTCACTATACCTTTAATGAATGTTGTTTCAGTTAGTAGGGACTAGAAGATGTTAGGTCTAAACTTTCCGAACATTTAGCAACCTGTAGTTTATGGGGCTCCTTGTTCTTTCACATTGACTGGCAGCGACTTGCCTCTCTGTTCACTATATCTGACACTGCATGCAAAGGAAGGAGGCTGGTTATCACAGCCTGTTGGCACCTGCTAACCAAAGGAAAAGTTAGTCTTAATTATAAACGACTGATAACGACATGAGTAGGCTTGCGTTAGCATTTATTTCTTTGCAGACTGCGCAAACTGAATAGAAATGGCTTACCGCAAACATGCATTTTATTTAATCAAATTCTGTGAAATCAATATACTGTTTTAGAGGTTGCTTTATTTAGGCTACCTCAATGTTAGACAAATTGCGTAGCAAAACGTCTTTTTTCTCTTTTTTTATAAACTGAAGCTATAAAGATAACTAGCAACCAGAATACATTGACATTGGAATTGACTTATAGTCAATTCTTATAGTCAAGTTATTTTTAACTAGTTAAAAATAAACTTTTAGAAGAACTTGTATCCCTTATCCAGCTTCACAAGAGTATGTGTTCCGATGTCCCGGCGCCACTGTTTTGATAGCCAACCGGAAGAATCCATACGCTGCTTTGACGAGCACTTCCGGATATCAATTCCGGTGGGATGTCTATATGGTGACGTTATGTAACTATTGGCTAGCTGAATATTTCCCATACAGAACACCAGCCTACGAAGTATGTACAATCTTTTATTGACTTTCCAATGCTCTGACTGAAATTATTGAACATTTAAAATGTTGGTATTGATTTTTCCATGTACATTATCAATACTATACAAAACAGAAATGCTTGCAGTTTCACTCAACCCATCTCTTCTTCACAACTTCTCAATCCAGATTGATGGGTCAAACATTACTCCATCCAAGACGGTTAAAAGCCTTGGAGTAATGATTGACGATCAACTGAGCTTTTCTCTGACCACATCTCCAGAACTGCTCGATCTTGCCGATTCGCCGTCTACAACATCAGGAAGGTCAGACCCTTCCTATTGGAACATGCAGCACAACTCCTCGTTTAAGCTCTTGTTCTCTCCAGACTGGACTACTGCAATGCTCTCCTCACAGGGCTTCCGGCTTGTACTATCAAGCCCCTGCAGTTGATTCAGAATGCAGCAGCTAGAGTGGTCTTGAACTAGCCTAAAAGAGCAGACTCTTTCCCGGACTCTTACTTTCACTCTGCCCGGTTGGTGGAATGAACTTCATAACCCTATCAGAATGACCATTAACCATTTTCAAGAAACAACTAAAAACTCAACTATTTCGTCTTCCTTGACTAATCAACTAACACGGCAACCACTACCTCTACTACTTTTATTAAAAAAAAAAATTCACCTTCTTATACTGTGCTGGAATACCTGAGACCTGTCTATAACACTTATTCATTGATGCTGTTATTGTTAAAATTGCTTCCTTGTCCTCATTTGTAAAAGCATCAGCTAAGTGACAATGTAAATGTGTATCTGTATGAATAACCATAGCTGACTAAAGCCTAAAGAAGCATGTTATGTATATACACATCCTTAAACATCATTAATAAACAATATATATATAAATATTATACACATCATACAATAAAAACAGCAAAGCAACATTGAAACCAATTGTTTATTCAACTTAAACAGTGGAAAATATTCAAAAACCCTTTTAAAAATTTGATTAGTCCTGGACAAACAAATCAGGCTGAAAGTGCAGTAATGTATGGCACTTTAAAATCTTAAGCAACATCACTACTGGCGATTCAAGGTTGAGCAAAAGCACTAACAATAGGCTTTCTGGTAAAATAAAAAATAATTACTATACAGCAAGGAAGCATTTTGTAGCCTACCACTTGACAATCACATCCTAAGCATTTGTTGAACATCACAAAGATAGCTGCAAATGTAGATACGTAGTCTATCAAACTCAGTAACGTTCTAGCCACCTCAAATTCCGCACTACAGCAACAAGCAATGGGCCAGACTCTGGGGGATGGATGGATTGTGGGTGTAACTCCTCTGGTCTGTACTTGTTTTCATGCTATGTTAAAAAATTGAAAACGGCATGGTAATCAACACTACATTGGGATGCAAATTTTATATGCATTTGCTGGATGTTCACAGACTGTAAATGACCAATTTAACACAAAGCTGTACATCCGAAATCATTTTCTGCTCTGGAACCTAATCAGTGGGACATTAGTCTTGTGACGCTGACCTGGAACGTGACTGTGAGGGAGACAGAGATGCGGAACGCTTGCTGGGTGACTCAGACTGATCACAATCCT
Source organism: Botia kubotai (assembly GCA_036877585.1). Taxonomy (NCBI): domain Eukaryota; kingdom Metazoa; phylum Chordata; class Actinopteri; order Cypriniformes; family Botiidae; genus Botia; species Botia kubotai. The sequence goes on along the minus strand of JAZGTI010021109.1, from coordinate 5,788 downwards.
CTTTAGATGGCGAACAGGAAGCCGACTTGGCTCGCTCTCCGTTTCCATTCTCCCTTGGGGATGCAGAATGGCTATGGGACACCTTACTTACAGACTTCTCCATGGATCGGCTTCTAGAATCTCGCTCAGACTTTACTTTGGAGCGGCTCTTGGAGCGAGATTTGCGAGCATCAGAGCGGGAACGGGACTTCTGTGTACGGGAGCGTGACCGAGACTTTGACTTTCTGGAGCAGGACTTTCCTGGGGACTTGGAGTGGGATTTTCTCCTTGACCTAGAACGGGACTTGTGACCAGATCTGGATCGAGAGCGGCGCTTGCTACGGGACCTTGACCTGTAAATGTATAGAGTAAGATAACATGTACACACACATTAAATGCTCAAAAAACTAAAACGAATGTTATCTCTACCGTGATCTGGACCTGGAATGGCTTTGTGAAGTCCTGCGGCTTCTGCTGCGAGAGCGGCGTCTGCTGTGAGACCTGTATTTACAAACAACCAATTAGATGGCCAAAGCAAATTTTTTTAAAGAGATGTAGATGAGTTGAAGCTAAACGCAATGCCTAACCTTGACCTGCTCCCAGAGTAGGAACGACGACGCCTAGGCTTGTCCTCTACAAGACGAATTTTCCTTCCATTGATATCTGTGCCATCCAACTTGTCCAAGGCTCTCTTCATATCAGAGTACGAGCGAAACTCAATGACTCCCTCATTTGTTCGTTCTTTGTGGGCATCAGCATAGGTCACCTCTCCAGCCTGACGCATGAAGTCCTATAGGAAAAAAGTATGAAAGAGCCATGATAAACTGATACCATATTTCTCAAACTTTTAAATAAAATTAGGCATAGATATCATGTCCTACAGCAAACAGTCCAAATGCATTTGATGGTTTATCACATTTCCCCAATGACAACAATTTAATAAAAGCGTGAAAAGTAAATTTCGGGATACCTTGAGGTCCTGCCAGCTACATCGACTAGACAGGTTCTCCACTATTAGACGATACTCTGTGCGAACCGGTGGTCCGTATTTGTCTCTTCCACTTCGGTTCCTGCTACTGTAACCACTACTGCCTTTAAACAAAAGCCAAGACATGTGAAACAATCAGTACATAAGAGGATCTCACAAAAAAGGGCACTCTTCAGACATCAAACTGCATAAGGCAATGATGTTCAGACAAGTAAGAAAAATATTTTGCCTTATTTTTTTCTATCCCACCGAATACATCACGTCCCCCAAAAAACAAAAGACCTCAGCACCACATAGTTCTGATGGGAACCATTAATGTGGCCTCAGAAGACAAAGAAAATCAGTCCTCACACAATTAGTTTAATCTGTCCCTCAGAAAGGGGTCAAAGGTTGCATTGCTGGTCTTCACTCAACAGCTTAAGAACAGCAATACTCTGTATGTGAACACTGCTCCAGTGACACAACAGGCAGCCCGTTTTTAACTCGAGCACTAATTGTAAAGGCAGTAAAACAAGTACACAATACCCCCAAAAACAAACAGGAAAATAAAACTTACAAAAACATAACCAGGACTACTTACACAGTATATGCTGACATGTTACCTGTCTACTGACAGAACAGTGACAGCACAAGACACATAGCAAGGGAAGCCCATTGCTCTTTTTAATAATAAAAAAAACCTTGTGGGTGGTAAATCAATTTGTTTAACCTGTCCAAAATTTCGTTCAACATAAAAACCAATGGGTTTCCTCACCATCACCCTGGTCTATTGGCAAAAGGCAGCTGTCATCATGGCTTCCGGTTAGGTCAGCCAAGGGTCAAAGGGCAAAGGTCACACACACATTGTAAGGTGAAAGCCACGGCCAAACGGGACAGGCAGTCATCTTAGCCTCAATGGACTCGGACTCAGCCCGCACCAGACTCTTTTAAATTGAAACATCAAGGACTTTTGTTAATGTTGAATTCAAACGTATACACAAATCGTATCGTCACACTGTTTACATGCCAGTGAGGCTTCAGGATGACTAATTACTAAAGCTACTGGCTATAACAGTTTAGTCGGGCCAAAAACAAAAAACAGCCCAACATCTGACATGTAAACATCTACAGGTCAAGTCTCCCTAAGTTTTGAAGACTACAGTTACACAGCACTTTTATGAGCCTTGGTTTTTAAAATGGGCCAAAATTACAAAAGCAAAGGTGTCTTGAGAGAATCTTCATTTAAATAGGTCAAACATTCAAGGACCACCTGCATTAAATCTTCCCAAAATTTCCTTCAATTTCAAAGGCACTGGAGCCTTTAATAGATCACACATTAGTCTCTGGACACACATCCTTGGTTTGTTGTATGGACTGTCCACTGCAAATAAGTGATCACATAGCTTCACAGTTTCTTTTGCCTAAAAAAAAAAAAGTTTGTCGAGATGAGACTGTACTTACTGCGCCCACCTCCCCCATAACCCCCACTATATCCGTCTCTGTCTCTGTCCCGCCGGGGTCCTCTCGCATGCTCCACGATCACACGCTCCCCACACAGCTCTTTACCGTTCAACTCATAGACGGCATCATCTGCATCACGAGTGTCTTCAAACTCTACAAACCCATACCTGGGGAAAAAAATACATGCAAATCACAACACAAAATCAGGCTAGAGAGAAGAAAAAATGAACTGTCCATTTCAACACCATGCCATCTTCTATGGCTATGTTTATGGCGCCATTGCCGCCTGGTGCTTCTCAGAAAACGATGCATAGTTGTCACATGCATTTTATTCCCAAGTTATTTGTAAGTCACGCACTTCCTGCTGCCAGTTAGTGGCACTATAACTGTGACTTACAATAACCACATCACTGTGATTAACCCATAACACTAAATATTCCCCAAATCACTCGCTGTATTCAGATCACTCGCTGTATTCAGAAGATGAGATAGTCTGTTCCATTTCTTGCCATGAACCGATTGCCTCGCCATGGCAACACTATTCCAGATATCAACAATCTGTTCAGTTTTAGTATTTTCAATAGCTTTGTTTTTCTGACCAAGTATAGTGACTTAAGTAAATTTACGCAAGGACTCTTAAACAATGTTTAAAGTGACACTTCCTTCTGACACTTTGAAAACGCACCAAGTTTGGATTCATACGAAATCCCCAGGAAAATTTGAAAGTTCATGGTACTTTGTTATTCTTTCTTGACGCTTAGTGTTGTCAATTATGTCTACTATTCAGATATACTCTGGGGTATATTGATTGATTTTTTTATATGTAGATATTGTGTGCCTAGTTTACAAAACCAGTTACATTTTTATTCTCACGAAAGCCATCAAATGATATAACATAAATGTTTAATTAAACTTTTCGAAAACAGCACATCCAGTATTTCAATTTAAACATTTACAACAAAAAAAACACTTTAGTTTTTAAGAAAAATAATGTACACATTAAATTCTTACGATGACAAAGTCATCCAGTCTTTTGTGCCAAAAGTGCAAGTGCAAATTTATGAGGTACTGTTGTAAGAAAAAACATCTAACATTTAATCTTTCGTTTACAAATTATAGAATCAGTATCGATGTACGGTTTCACCCCTACTTCTATCTACAACTCGCACTACACCGAAAACAAACAGAACAAAAGCGATGGTTGATAAAATAAATCCAAGTTATGTAAGCTACACTGGTAATAAAACACATTTCACCTAAATGCATTTTGAAATAAAAATGAAGTAATGTGAACTTTCCTATTATAGAGTTCCCTCTACAAAATTCGCGGATCAGCTAAGCACGGCAAACGTCAAGTCAAGTCACATTTTTTTATATAGCGCTTTTTACAAATTGTCATTGTTTCAAAGCAGCTTTACATGGGCGATGTGAATCAGACGTAAAACTGTAAAAGCTGAAAAGGGTCTGCGCACTGATAAACGATTATTTGCTAAACAGAAATTAAAAGAATAGAAAAGTTTTTTTTAAAGCTATGGTTTTTTTGTTAGTTTATGTAAAGTTTGCGTTCATTTTCATTGGCATAAAATAAATCCCATATACCTGTACTACAATTATTGCGTTGACAATTGAAAAACAACTATGTTTAAAACGCATTGCTTTGTCTGCGTTCAAGCGCTCGCGTTGAACACCACTTTAACACGTGCACACGAAGATTGATGTGCATCAAAATACCCTTTATGAATACAGACCAGCAAATACAAAGCCGAGTAATGCAAGTAACACCACACGTAAACCCAATATACTCGCAGCCAAATTATTAACCCCTAATGGTTATTTGGTTGGGCATTGGAAATTGCGACTGCAGCTATAAACTGTTTCTGCAAAACAATCTGTTGTCTCCGCCATTTTGATAACGCGACAAGGAACCACGTCCGACACATATACGATCATAAATCCACGACAGCTTATAAACAAATCAAAGATCGTTTCTATGTACGTATTGTAACGATGCATCTGCTTTGAAATGATTTTATTTGTTGCGTTTACGTGTAGAGTGGGCTGTGTGCCTGCGCTGGACCTCACAGCGCGCTACGCCGCGAACTCACCCGTTCTTCAGATCTATCTCTAAAAGCTTCCCGTAGCCGCTGAAAAACCTCTGAATGTCCTTCTCCCTCACGTGGTAACTAAGTCTACCAACGTACACGCGAGGCATGGCTCGTTTCTAATAGGTGATCGTAAACCGTAGACTCTAGAAACTTCAAACAGGTTCGGCCTCGGAATGGCCACCTCACTTTAACTACAACGTTTTACGTCACTTCCGGCGCGGGTTTACTTTTTACGCATTTACAACACATTTACATTTAGCTGACGCTTTTATCCAAAGCGACTTACAAATGAGAAAACAACACAAATATATATGTGTATATGTATATATTACTAGTTTATCGTATATATTAGTGCTGTCAATCGATAAAAAAAAAAATAACTAATTAATCGCGCAATTTTTTGCAATTAATCGCGATTAATCGCAATTAAAAGACTGAAACTTTTTGGATATGTAAATGTAAAATGTAAATAATTAATGTAAACTCAAGACAAAGAAACTATTTAAATTCAAAATATGATTGTTTATTGGAATTTTTGTTTAACTTGTAACACATATTTTCTCATGTAAACAACATACCTGCAATAAACCATCAATATCCTCCAAATTAACTGTTGGCTTGAAAGTCATATTTATTACAGAAATAAACACAGGCATGTAAGTGTCCTTTGAATTTCAAAACAATCAATGCCAATAAAAAACAAAAATGATTTCCATGTTGGATTCTAAGTGAACTGCAAAAAAATTCCAAAATATAGGCATTGCAAATATGGAAATTGGAAAATAATAATAATAAAGGAATGAATACAAACAATTGTACTCATTGTAAAGTTGTACTGCTGAGAGTTGAGAACATTAATTATAAAGGAGAAACAATTTTGCTTAGTCCTCCTTTACATTCAGCCAGTTGCTGAGACAGACCAGTCTGTTGACATTATCACGGGACAATGTGGCCCTTTTCTTTTGAATGAAGTGACCTGAGAGTGAGAACAGTCTCTCACAAGGCACCGTTGTAGCAGGGGTTGACAGATACTTGCATGCTATTGGTGCCAGCCTGGCATGTGTTGCTTCTCTCTTTCTCCACCACTGTAGTGGACAACCCTCCATGTGCATTTTGGGCTCTGCTTTGTAGCGGTTAAGACACTGTTCTATGGACTCTTCCTCTTCATCTGACTCTGAATTAGAAGAAACCAGCAAGACGGAGATCCTTCTCTTCTTTGGTGGCTGTTGGTCTGTTGTCTCTTTAGACTCTTGTTTTCCAGGACTCTCTGCCATTA
>JAZGTI010021108.1:0-10313 GCA_036877585.1 Botia kubotai | reverse complement strand
GTACCTTCTTCAGTCCAGATAGTGAATAAGGCACACCAGATCTAAAAACCAATGGGCTGATATATCCATACAGGTAAAATTGTTTTGGTCAGTCCTTCTGTCATGTGATGTGTAGGTCTAATCCAACTCAAATTAACTAGGAACAGAATACATGGAAAACATAAGCAAAACAGGACATGAATGTGATATTTACACTGTACATTTCATCTATAAAAATTTGTCATTGTGTGAACATTTCAGTCATTATACTTATCAAGATTTTGTCTTGTAAGTAAGGGTAATTTAAATACAGCACTTAAAATGAGTTATTATCAGTTACTAGATAAATAAATGTTATCAGTTATTCAAGGAAATTCACGTTCAATTCATGTTCTCTTCATCTTAATTTCTATGTTAACATTTACTGTACAAATGTAAAAAAAATGTATCCATGTTTTTGTAGTTCTCAACTCTGTTATGTTATTATCATGTGTCTTGACATTGTCTTGAATGTGTGTACTGGAAGCTTCCATAATCAAAGAAGATTACTCGTATATGCAAATACACTTGGAAATAAAGCCCATTCTGATTCTGATCTGTACAGACACAGAAAGCACCAAAACACTTCCTCTTGTGGCCACATATTATTCTGACAGTCACATACATTTACTAGGGTATGCTTCACATCAAGTTGTTTTTCTACCCATAGTTAGAATAATTTTAGATGTGTAACCCTAAAAAACACTATACGCATTTGAAAAATAAAAATATTTGTAAAAAATATCTCTGGCTTTAAGCAGTTATGAGATGGTTTTCTAGCATAATGATGTAGCTGTATTGTCATTACAAAGTTATCTGAAGTAAATAAAGCTTTTGATCACTTTTGGCCATGATGGTCTCCTGATAATGCATGCCAAGTTTCAAGCAAATAGGGCAAGTGGTCTAGGAGTGTGAAAGTACATTTTTTGGAAAATTAAAAATGGTAGAAAATGTTACTAAATGAAAATGAATTTTAGTCCACACGGTTGTGGAATTATTGACCAAAATATAAATGAGCTCACTATACTGCCACCTAGTGCCCAACGAACGGGTGCAGATGCGTCTGTGTAGTGGGTGGGATGTCTAAACAACCAAGTGTGGTTTCTCTACGACTTCTGGTGTCTAACGGCAAAACTATTTTTGGGCATAAAAATAACAACAACAATAATAATAATCTAATAAGAAGAAGTAGGAGGAGGAGAAGGAAATCCTTACAAATACAATAGGGTATGATGTTATTTTTTACGAGATTAAAGATCTATTAGATCAATCGATCAGTCTTTAGAAAATATAATAAAATAGTAATAATGTTCACTAAACTTAATAATTTTTTTACATTTTTCTCTAAATATTTTTGTTTACAATTAAGTATTTATGTTTATCTAGCTTGTCGCTAAGTGGATTTAGGCACTACTGTCTGATAGGGCATATTTCTGTTAGGGTTACTTATTAGAAAGGGGCTGATTTATGTTAACTGGCATCATCACAATTGTATTATAACAAAATGTTGAATTCAATATTTAAAAAAGTAGAATGTTTTAACTTGGCTTATGTAGAGGCAGATCAGATTACATAATGCATGAATTGCCCATACATTTAAAACCTTGCTTATTACATTGTGGAATTATTGTAACATTTTTAAATGTCACTGTGATATACTTGACATTTTGATATGAGACACGTAATAATTTTACAGTTTTACAGTCGAAAGGAACCACAACTCCAAAAGAAGTGAAGTAAAGAAAAACCTTGTGTGAAACCAGGTTCGACCAAACTACCCATGTACTGTTTGCCTTTTTGAATTCTAGAAATCACTCATGTTTGTGGTTGTTATAAAGTTTAATGAAAATCACCAGCGGGTGATTTTTATAAACCTGTCTAGTACCCCAAAACCCCCAGGTCTGGCCCTAAGTTTGCTGTGTTCTGTCTGTATTTGGTGAGCAGGCATTAATATCAAGCTTAAATGTTCACTGTGTTATTATTTAGCTCATATACCAGTCTATACAGTCTGGTAAAAGCTACTGCTCATGGCAACCTGTTTCATCATCTCCACTCTGGTCCTTTTGTTGTTTGTTCTCTGTCGATTGTGATACACAAGGTGAGTTCAATAAATCCTTTTCATTTTTGACACTATGATGCAACTTACTAGCCATGTTTACATGCATACATCATGATAGATTTGTATATGGTGCATATGTTCACTTTTTATACACAAACACTACATATCTGTTTGCAATAATAATGATGATATAAAGAAAAAGCTGAGAAACACTACAAGTGAAAAGCATGTATGATTTAGGGAGGTGAAAATACAAGTTAGGAAGTAGAAGAACAGAGACACAGATGGTCTGATAAAAGACCTTTAATCATGTGCAGCTGTGTCTTACAGGTCATCCGTAACCTGTCAGTTGGTATTAAACTGCTTTTGCGTCATGTCATTGGAAACACAAGTGGTGAGTATTAACTTAAGTGAGTGGTCAGTGGTACATTGTTAATTGTGCACCTTTAAATCAAAATTATATGCGATACATGCTGCTATTTACAGTTTAATTTTTATCTGGAGATACTGAAATTGTGTCTCTCTGCTTTTACAATTTACTTAAATATTTCCTATTGTCCTTTATTCTTTTAGGGCCCGAGCCCTTATGCATATGTATATAAATGTCAGGAGTACCCAAAGATCTCATGGTGCAAAATCTATGAAAATGACTGTAAAGCCTTAAATCATTCAAACTACATAAAAACTGAATGGAAGAACAACAAGGTGTGCGGCTCATTTTTATTCTCCTGGACATATTATTTAATCTCACATGAATTACATGAAATTATGATTACAAAAAATGTTAAATTTACATATTAATTGATGTATTTATCAACTATTGATATTTTACAGTATATATGAAAATTGTAATGTTTTATACTTTCACACAGGGTCAAATCTATGACAAAAACAAAATTGGGTATATTTTTTATCAAATTAATGATGTATCCCTAAATATCTTAAATCTTTTGTGCAATCTTTTGTGCACATAATATGTGCACAAAATATGTGCATAAAATTATGTGCATAAAATTATGGTTTAATTTGTTCACTTACAAAGTGACAGCTAAGCACAACTTTACAGTATAAGATGTATTTATCTTAAGCTCAAACACCACAAGCCAAAACCGCAAGCACAGAAATGTTTTGTGTGAGGGGTGAATAAAAAACAACATCAATGCATCTCACCAACAACTGTTGCTGCATTACAATTAGTCATGTCGTTTTTCATAATTTTCTTTTCAGCAAGTGCTTGTGTACATATCTGTGTACTTGGTTTTCTTAAAAAAGTTATAAATTAATATAAATATAGTTTAACAGGTCACAGTTCCTAAGAAAAGTCTAAAGACTGCTTTCTTTCTGTTTTTGTCACAAATAGAAATACCTGTATAGGCTAATTTAATATTATCTGGTGTATTATATATACACACAAGCTGACTCTAAACATTATGGCAGCATATATTAAGGGCAGCAGGGGAAATGGCTGAGATTTACTTAGATGCAGAAAATCCCATTATATTTACATATAAATTTATAGAAATGTATAGAAAGATGGAAATCTATGCGTTTTGAACTGGAACTATATCCCCATTTGAAATTCTCTTCCTGAACTCAAGATATGAGGAGACTATGCATAAACTCTCCATCTAAATTAGTTTTGTATGTATGCATTTATATGCACTTTACAATTTCTAATAGCCAAATGCTCTTTATTACAAGTACAAGAACGTTATTATTTTTTACACAAACTGTCCATACATTTTAAAATGTAAAAACATTATGTTAGACAATATTTAAATATGCACTTGCACAATACTGAGGCTGTATATACAACGTTTAAAATTCACAAGCACCTTTGACATGTTAAGATATTTCCTGTATGTTGACACAAGAAGCCACACTTCTGAATGGTGTCCGATCAATGCTTCCCCCATTTTCTAAAGCATTTTTTAGGACCTTAATTAGTTAAAAGATTTCAGGGAGAATTATTACATAGGTAAAATATTTGTCATAAACTATACAGTAAATAAAAAGTCACTTACAGCATACCTGATAATATAATAATATAAATATTATTTTGTTCACATAATATGCAATATATACTGCACAGTATTTTTTGGATGATGACTTGTGTATTCGATGATGTTGGCACATTTTAAAAATGCACACAAAATACAGTATAAAAAGCTATTAAGTGGTAGTTGTCTGAAATTATCTTTGCATACATCATATGCAGTACATACTGTCCATTTAGTATTGTGTTTCTTTATGGTTTAATTGGTAAAAGCACAACTTTACAGTATAAGCTCAAACACCACCAGCCAAAACCGCAAGCACAGAAATGTTTTTGTGTGAGGGGTGAATAAAAAACAACATCAATGCATCTCTCCAACAACTGTTGCTGCATTACAATTAGTCATAATTTTCTTTTTAGCAAGTACTTGTGTACATATCTGTAAACTTGGTTTTCTTAAATTAATATAAATATATTAAATTAATAAAAATATAAATAATACAAATATAATCTTAATTAATATAAATATAGTTTAACAGGTCACAGTTCCTTACCAAAGTCTAAAGACTGCTTCTGAATGGTGTCCAATCAATGCTTCCCCCATTTAATTAGTTATAAGATTTCAGGGAGAATTATTACATAGCAAAAATATTTGTCATAAACTATACAGTAAATAAAAAGTCACTTACAGTACACCTGATAATATAATAATATAAATTATTATTTTGTTTACATAGCATTAGCAGACAAGAGTATGGCAGCATAAAATATTTGTGTTATGGACTGTTTCTCATTTTTGCCTTAACCGAGATTCATTTGAACCCAATTTACCATTATACTGGTCCCTGAGGGTAACTGTTAAAATAGACTGTTTATTAAACTTAAAACACATGCCAGAGGTTAATGGTCAAAACTGATGTCTCCAAGAAGGTTGAGTGCCACAAGGCCGAATGTCAGTCCACTTCTAAGCTTTATATGTGATTACTGTTGTTTACCAACAGCCCAGGAAAGCTAGAGAAATGCATTCATATCGAGGCCTCTCAGGCTTAGTTACTGTAGGAGACGCTTGTGTCTATTTTATAATAGAAAATATTTATTTACAAACTGCCACAATGCAGTGAAATCTCTCAGACAACCATAATGCTGCAAATGCTGTCATTTGGTCAAATATAAATGCTGTCGATGCTCACCAAAGAGACCCAGCATCATTATAATTACCACAAGACTGAATATATTTGACTGTTGGGTCATTTTTATAAGTCCCACAAAACCCACAGGCCGAGTGATAGAGTTACACATCTCTACCGTGTTCTGCCTTTATTTGGCATGTGGGTGTTATTATCAAGTCCTGTTTATTGTTCACTGTGTGTCATTGTTCAGTTCAGTCTTTGTTTTACATTAGACTAGTAAAAGCAACTGCCTATGGCGACCTGTTTCATCTCCACTCTGGTCCTTTTATTGTTTTTTGCAAAAGGTGAGTTATAAATCCTTTTTGTTTTGGATATTATGAAGCAGTTTACTAACCGTAGTTATGTGGACCCCTCATCATAACCGTTTGTTTAATTTAGTACTTACTTTTTTGTACCATAACTGTAGTCAATGAGTTATATGTAATAGTTCAGGTCATTACTTAAGAGAGTGTGTGTATTTACATTTTATGCATTTGGCAGAGACTCTTATCCTAAGCAACTTACAGTGCATTCAATATATGCACCTTGTCAGTACATGTGTTCCTAGGGAATTAAACCCACAAATCCTTGCACTGCTAATGCTATGCTCTACCAACTAAGCTACAGGAATAGACCAGTGTGTGTGTGTGTGAGATTTAAAAAGATTATAGGATTTAAAGAACTGAAGTTCTTGGTTGTGTAAACAACACTGTTGATGTGCTTATAAGAAAAAAAAGCTTATGAGAAAAAAGATTTCTTATTGTTTTTCTCTGTGTTACTGATCTTTTTAGGGTCTGAGCCCTTATGCATCTCATCTATCAAAGTGCCACGAAACACATTGTTTACAGCTCCTGTTATGACAGTGTTGAAGATAAACTGTACTGTAATCAAATGTCAGGAGTACCCAAAAATCTCATGGTGCAAAATCGATGAAATTAACTGTAAAGCCTTAAATCAATCAAACAACATAGAAATTGAGTGGAGGAACATCACACAGCATGATGGGATTTCATTCCTGACTTTTTTAAACATCTCAATGGAGGATGCAGGTTTATATAGATGTGAAGAAGGTCAGACCTTTATAAGTCATGCTATTAATGTCACGGTGACAGGTAAGCAACATGTTTTTTTACTGAAAAATATAAATATTTCATTTCATTCAAGTTTAATTTAGACCACTTTCACAATCTTTAAATGTTAAGTTGAAGCAGAAATTAACTCTGATTTTTAAAAAATATTTCTCTAATTTAGAAGCTTTGCCTACAGTGCCAACAATATTGCCGTCAACTCTACAATACACACATTCAACAATTCGGAATGTGGATAATTCAGTGGGAGTTTGGCATTATGTCAATATCTGTCGCTGGTCTGTGGGACTGATTGTCATACTGACAGGTGTATCTTTAATCATCAGGTTTGTGTCTCTATTCTTCTATTAGACATGAATTACATATTCAGAATTTACATAAAAACATGAGAATGTTTATACATAAAATGATGATTACAAACTAAATTGTTTTTGGTGAACGTTTAATTTAGTTTTTTGGTTCTGTTAATGTGTTTACAGTTTATATGAAAATGTTAAAGTTTTATATTTTCAAGCAGGACCAAACCTAAGAATGACAAAGAAGAAAATAAGGTATATCTCTTAATTTCAGTCTTTTAAAATATGAAGAGAAATATGTATTATTATTTAGATTTTCATCTTTTCTACATGTTATTTATTCATCTTAAAAGGTCATGATAACAATGGCTTCTGACCCCTCACTTCTTTTACCCAATGCTGATGATTCTCATTGCAACATCTCAACCCAAGTCTCCAACTCTTCAGACATTATCTATGTCAACATTGAGCAAATGTAATGCTGATTCTGTAATGCTCATTGAGAAATGAGTTGAAAACTATGCATGAACTTTTCTGTTATTTTCTGAACTATTCTCTTTCCTACAAAAGACTTTTGTTCATCCTGTCTCTAGTTACAGTATAAAATATCCACTTGAAAATGTAGCTTGTAGACTCAGCTTGTTGGTTCTTAGGACAAAATGTTTAATGCTCTTGTCACTTATAAGTTGCTTTGGATAAAAGCGTCTGCTAAATGAATAAATGTAAATGTAAACTGAGGCTCAAGGAAACAGTGTTATGGTGTAATTAATATAATTTAAATTGTCCACAAATATTATTAATATAAAATAATTTTATAATTTTAAAAATTATTTCAAGCAATATGTATTTGCAAAATGCTGAGGCTGTATATGTGTATATACACTTACAACTTGCAAGCACCTAGCACGCGAAGTATGTTTTCTATATATTGACACAAGAAACCACACTAGACATTCTGATTATTGGTTGATCAATGTACCACAACTGCGCACGGAAACATGTTTTAGTGTGAGTGCTGAATAAACAGTATCAGTGTCTCCTAACTGTTGCTGCATTTTGTGTAACACAATTAGAAGTGTGGTCTTTAATACTCAGCATGTATACTTGTTGACTTACAAAGGAAACTTATAAATTAATATAGATATTAGTTTGTCAGCTTACAGTTTCTAAACAAAGTCCCAAGCCTTTCTTTACATTTTGTCAAAAACAGACAAGATATGCTATTTTAATATTATGTATTATTATATGTAAACATTATTCGCTAAATTGTAATATATTCAACAGCTTCAAATAGAGCAGAATCTCTAGAAGAAATATTTGTTGCATAATGCACAACAACACATTTATGATTTGGGATTAATTATGTTTAAATACAGAGGCACATTCTCCCTGTGTCAGGGTTTCCACCATAATACAGATAAGCAGATCTATAATGGCTGCTCTATGGCTGCTTTGGTGGCAACAGAGAGGCATCTGTGGCTCAGGTTATCCTACATCAAGGAAAGGGATAAGACCTTTCTTTTGGACGTCTGGTTGATCCTCACAGCCTGTTCGGCAATGCTGTCAGTTCAGTCATTGACAGATACTGTGAGGCTAAGAAGCAATTGGGGGTTCAAGGAGTTTTTTTTGCTCAAAAGTGTTAAGTCTGTACAAAGTATGCGCCAAGATGTAACACAAGCACCTTTAGCACATAAAGGTGTTTCCTGTATGGTGACACAGGAAACCACAGTAGATGTTCCAATTATTAACTGATCAATGTGAGATTTACAATGCAAGACTCTCAAACTTTTATATTAAATGTTTGTATTCTTTCTCTTCGTCTTCATTATCAATAACGAAAACATTAATGTAATCGCTCTCTTCATAAAAACGAACGGGAACATCCTCTTTGTTTGGGATAATTCCACTACGACTGTCAGGGTCGGTGTTCTATGTCCGAGCATGGGGCTAGATTCTGACTCGTCCTGTCTGTTCTTGGTTTCCGTTTCGAGAGTCTGAGTCTACCCCCGCGCTCTGGGTGTCTGTTCTATGTGGGGACACATGGCTTCGGTTTTGTTTATATCTGCCATGTGTTCTCCGGTCCCGCGTCATGACCCGCCCCCTCGTTTCCTCGGTCAGTTTCGATTTCGCTTTGTTATATCAATGATATGTTTGTGATAGCAGTAAGATGCATGGCTGCTCCTGGCTGTGGAAACTGAACTTCGCCTTTTTCTGCATAAAAGGCAGTATTTTCTGGTCTAATAAAGACACTGAGAAACAATTGGAATTATATTACTTAAACACCATTGCTGAAATCTAACAGTGGCCTAAGACTTTTGTACTGTACTGCACAGTATATATATCAGGGATATCAGCTCTTCCTCTGAACATCACTAATGGCCATTCAACAAAATGTGATTGTTTTTGTGACTCTTTTTATTTGATTAAGATTTTAAAGATTTTAATTTAAAGAATGCTAAATTAGGATTTTTGTATAAATAATACACAGCATATGCTGCACACTGTTAATACTACTAATGTGTTTCTTGATATTTTAATTAACTTGTTTAAAAAGCCTTAAAAAGTGCAATTTAAACTAAATGCACAACTCATGATGCATTTATCTTATGTGTACCCCCTTAAGCTCAAACAGCACATGCTAATATTTGTGTGTGTGAATAGTGAATAACTATCAAACCAATGTATCTCTCCCCACCTTCTTCTTTCAGTACACTGACTGATTTTGTGATGTGCATTAGACTTTAAACATGTTAGAAACGTAAAAATACAATTCATCAAAAGCACTAGTTTAAATACAGGACAGATGATTTATGGATGGCTGGTCAAACTTTTTAATGGCTGATGTGTCGCCCCATCCTGAAACTAATATGTGACATCGCACCAGCAGCAGCATAATAGGCAGCTGTGCTGAGCAAACATCAGCTGAGGCAGCAGTGTTTGGTTTGCTGTACTTTATTTCTCTTACCCAGGTAAAGCGAAGGGCTTTGACGTGTTAGCGTCGGAAGGTCAGCCCCTTCTGGTAGATGCCGTTATATATACATAAAGCATGTTTCTTTATTGACAGTCACTTAAAGTGTACTCTTACAAAATAATCTTGTTATTTATATTTTTGTCAGCATAATATACAAAATAACAACAATAATAATAGTTAATAATGGTGTTAATAATAGTTAATTGGGACAGTATGTATTCTTGTAAAGTGATCAGACAATTAACATTTCCAGAACATCATTTTCCTAAATTCCACAGTTTTTATAGTACTCTATGATTTCAACGTGCTTTACATGTGTATATGCAATATAATACCTGGATGTCTTATTGGCATCTTACAAAAAGAGTAGTACACAACAAATCTATGTAATATAGATCCCCAATTTCTCTTTTGTCCAGTCCAAAGATGTCAGCATGTTACGTCTCACAGAGTGGGTGCGTGCCGGAGCATGGCCCCCACCATTGTGCTACAATCATCATGGAAAGACTTTTAGAAGAAAACACCTACTTGAAATCACATTAGGTAAATAGGACAGCATTAGTAATACGGAGGTCTGTGCGGTTTTACAGTTCAGTGCCTGTTTTGTGAGCTTGTGCTCTTTTCACAAGTTGTTACACTGTCATCCCTCCACCCTCCAATGCCCCTCAGCTCTGTATTGTCATTGGATTTTTGCAGCTCTTGTAGTTATCGCTGAG
>JAZGTI010021107.1:0-10313 GCA_036877585.1 Botia kubotai | reverse complement strand
TATATATATATATATATATATATATATACACACACACACAACTGGACATTGTGGACAAAGTGTTTTTGCACATCTGGCTGCCAAAACCATAGCATGTTTACATTGTTATACATTTATGTTTACATTTGTTACACTGTCTTGTGCTGTCTGCACATGTTTTTGCACTTGTGAACTTTATGTATATACTTTGTTTAATTTATTATGATGTTTAGTGTTTGTTTAGTGTTTGTTTTATGTAGCACCTTGATCTGGAGAAACGTTGTCTCGTTTCACTATGTACTTGTATATGGTTGAAATGACAATAAACTCCACTTGTAACTTGTAACTTGAGACGTGCACCAACAATTTGTCCTCTTTTGAATTCTGATATATCACCCATAATGTTGTGTGCATTGCAATATTTTAAGCAAAACTGTGCTATTACTCTGCTAATTAAACCTTAACACTCTGCTCTTACTGGTGAAATGTGCAATCAATGAAGGTTGGCCACCAGGCTGGTCAAATTTAGCCATGAAACCTCCAACACTAAATTGGCCAGTTTCAGTTTCATTGTCCAACCCCTGTATATATATATAATATTTTTTATGCTTTTCACTTTACTTTTTACTTTTGGTGTAAACACTTCAAAGAATGATTAGGATTACTGTTCAACTGTAATTAAAAGTCACTAATTGACTCGTTTATTCGACTCGGCGGGTCTCTCTCGTTTACCGCCAATTCCTGATTTGAACGCAGATTTGAATTTAGCAGGTGATCACGTAGCCACTGAACATTTTAAACACACCGGTGTGATCGTACGCGCGAAAGGGTTAAAGGACTGAATAAAGAATTGACTAGTGAGCCATGCCTAGCATTCTTTAACATAAATACTCCAACATTTGTAATCAGTGATGCAAATCAAGTTGGACTTGGAGTAGATTTGGTTCAGACACAAGAAGGTTGAGCTAAGAAAACCGGTGGTATATCTAAGCCACACTCTGACATCGACGGAACAGCGTTACTCTCAAATAAAGCAGGAAGCCCTAAGGTGTGTATGGGTGGCAGAACACTTCAGAGCATATTTAGAGGCAGATTTACCCTTTAAACAGATCACTGGCCTCTCATTTATATTCTTAATCCAGAAAAGTCTAAGCTTTTGCCTCCTAGAATACAAAGGCTTGGACTGAGATAAATGTTTAAACCTTGACTCTTAAGGAATTTAAAAGTGCTACAATGGCAGATACTACTTTGACACAGTTGATTTCCATAGTGGAAACTTACATACATACAAATGATGCTCAGATAAGTTGTCACCCATGATGGTCTTTTGCTGCTGGGACACAGGATAGTTCAGGCTTTGGCACAGATCCAACAAGCTTTGTTGCACACAATAGCACAGGATAGCACACAAGACACATCAAGGTATAATTCGCACAAAGCAATTTTTAAGAAACAAATTCTATTGGCCTAATATGGCCGTGGATGTAGAAAGAATGATAGAACTAAACTATTTTCAATCATGCTTTTTTAAAACATATTTTTCATACTCTTTTTAGGACAAAAAAATGTCCTAAAAAGAGTGTTGAACTGTGTGAGGGCACCACACAGTTATGAGTGCATGCAACCTTCTTTAAGATTATTCACAACAAAATTGTTTCACAACAGGACAGCAATTCCAAAAATAATTATTTTAATCATTTTTCAGAGACTACATGAACAACTACCGCCGTATTCTGAAACCTTTTGGGACACACATTTTCATGACACTTTGTATTTTAATGTATATGCAATGTATGTTCAATGTGCATTTTTAAGTTATTCTTTGCTTTTTATAAACAAACTTTTCATTGCGTTATGGTATGTATATACCATGTAGGCTTTTTTGTGGTTTTGCATAACAGCCATAGTAAAACAGCCAAATAGCGCTGCAAACTTACTGGTTCACCCTTATGTGGGATGAGCCATGAGCCAACACCATTAAATCTTTAATGCTGTTTGCAAAGGTGAAAGCATTACCAATAATTATCTGATTTGAACTATATGAAGAATTGGGATCGGGTGATCTGACACAATGGTGAACAATAAAATGAATAGCACTCGAAAACATACAGCCAACTGTTAGTACCCATAATTTCAAAAACAAGTGCTTCTCGTATTTGGCACCCAAACTTTGGAATAGTCTTTCCAGTTTTGTTCCGGAAGGCAGATACATTATGTCCGTTTAAATCTAGATTAAAGACCCACCTTTTTAATCTATCCTACACATAGTCCTATGGATTTATTACTTAAATCCCTTAAGAGATTATTAGGCTTCATAAATTAGGAAAACCATTTCCCACAAGAACAGTTACTGGCTCCACACTAAATCTGTCTGTCTTTCATTGGATCCTGTCTTTTTATTGCAAATGGATCCTCATGCTTCTCAGTCATCATTACACCTGTAGTCAGCTGTATCAAAACTCTGAGACCAGATGGTGGGGGACTGGATGGAACGACCCCTGAGACAGATCATCAGGATTTGATAGACTTCCTTAGTAAACCTACTGTTATATACATGCCTACTTTTAGCTTGGTTAGTTTCTATATTTATTTCTAAGTGCCCGACATATTATCAAATATAATTGGACCAATCAGTTTTACTAAAAAAAAATACTATTAAATTATAAAAAAAATATTTAAAAAAATACTATTAAATTATAAAAAAAAATACTATTGCAAAAATACTAAAATATTTTTATTGTATATATTTTATTTACACTATATTGCCAAAAGTATTTGCTCATCTGCCTTTAGACGCATATGAACTTAAGTGACATCCCATTGTTTATCCATAGGGTTTAATATGATGTCGGCCCACCTCTTGCAGCTATAACAGCTTTAAGTCCTCTGGGAAGGCTTTCCACAAGGTTTAGGAGTGTGTTTATGGGAATTTTTGACCATTCTTCCAGAAGTACATTTGTGACTGATGTTGGACGAGAAGGCCTGGCTCGCAGTCTTCGCTCGAATTCATCCCAAAGGTGTTCTGTCGGGTTGAGGTCAGGACTCTGTGCAGGCCAGTCAAGTTCTTCCACACCAAACTCGCTCATCCATGTCTTTAAGGACCTTGCTTTGTGCACTGGTGCACACAGTCATGTTGGAACAGGAAGGGGCCATCCTCAAACTGTTCCCACAAAGTTGGGATCATGGAATTGTCCAAAATGTCTAGGTATGGTAAAGCATTCAAAGTTCCTTTCACTGGAACTAAGGGGCCAAGCCCAGCTTCTGAAAAACAACCCCACACCATAATCCCCCCTCCACCAAACTTCACAGTTGGCAAAATGCAGTCAGACAAGTACCGGTCTCCTGGCAACCACCAAACCCAGACTCGTCCATCAGATTGCCAGATGGAGAAGCGTGATTCATCACTCCAGAGAACGTGTCTCCACTGCTCTAGAGTCCAGTGGCGGCGTGCTTTACACAACTGCATCCATGATATTTTTTCTGTGTTTTATTATTATTATTCTTTTTTTAGGTAAAGGTGCTTTGAAGCAATGTAACATTGTAAAAAGCGCTATATAAATAAAATTGAATACTCTCAGAACCATACTAAGTTAATAATAATATGTGGTTGCAAACGTAAACTACTTATTGACAAAATTCAAAATGACTGACACCAAACATAGCTGACATAGGTATATTTCAAAATGGCCTCACATCCATTTATGCACGCCGCAAAATTTCGTAGATGCAGTATACAAGAACGGTTGAGGGTATTACCCTGAATTCCATAACTTTTCGTTGTGTCTTAGATGTTACATACTAAGTTAATTTGATTAGGACAAGTGGGTATCATAGCAGTCAGCATGAGCAAAAAACAATTACACAAATTTTTATAAAATTTTGTAAAATTTATTCACATGTTATAAGCCTTTTTTTGTTATATCTTATGACCACTACACTCTAAAAACTGCTGGGTTAAAAATAAACCCAACCTTAAACCAACCACTGGGTCACTATTGGACAGAACATAGATTTCTGGGTTGTTCATGTGACCCAGCCAGTGGGTGAAACTTACTCTCTTACTTTTACATTTAGTAATAACAATAAACATAAAAACAAAGAAAAAAAAAACAAAATAATGCAATATAATAATTACTGTTGTTCTGGAATACAATAATACAACAACATGCCTTGTAATTTGTGATTTTGAATATGATTTTAATGAGTTTTTTCCACACAAGCAACACAGAAAGCAGTCGACCAGGCAGTTAAGCAAACATTTAAATCATTCAAAAAGTATTGAAGAAGTCCATCTTATATTGTTTGTGTCAAGTATTGCTTACAGCATCCAAGTATTTTTGATATGTGATGTTTCTGAACTGAGAGGAGTAGGGTCTGCCAATGTCTTATTGCTCATGGTATGCAAAGGTGCAGGCGATGATCATTACAGATTCCCATCACCTTCTGGTTGATAATCATGAGGTGGAATGAGGCTGATCATCTGACTGAACCAGAGATGGGCCTGTCTGTCTCGGGTGTCCCTGTGAACCCATAGTTGAGGCAAGGAAACAAAAAAAGCTGATATTAGCATGAAGTTCACTAACATATTGTAACCCGGACTCTGAGTCGTGTAAATCTATCTGCAGCACTTTTATTGATAGAATGGTCTAAACAGCCAGTAGGTCTAACACCGGCAAACAGAGCAATAGGGAATAGACAAAATCAGAAACAATAAGACTGGCAGAGGTCAGGGCAGGCAGATAACAATCAAAAATATAATCCAAGGCAAAGTCAAAAAGGCAGGCAGCAAACAATCCAAACATAACCAGGTAAACAACAATGGGAAAAAGGCTCTGAAATGTTAGCTGTGGCAAAACAAGACATTGCAACAAGTCCAACAGAGTCCGGGGTTTAAATATTCTGGCAAACAGGAAGTAATCAGCCCTAGGCCTGGGGCACATGGGAAATGTAGTCCAAATGGGAAACTAATATTCTGGTGATGGTTCCCTCTGGCGGCCTCCTCCGTAACATATAATGTAAAAGTTATTCAAAAGGATAAATGTTAGTGTTCAGGTATGATTAGTGTCAGGCTAACGATTCCAGCATAACATGTTTGAATGAATTAGGTAAATGCCTAGTTAAAAGGAAAAAATAAACTCACTAACTCACAAAACCCATAGTATTTAATTCTCCAGCTTCCTATGAAATTTAATTACCTAGTTAATTTGATTAATGTAAGATATAGTTAGATAAACTACATTAAATCTACATTATATCTCAATAATGAAAATAATAATAACAAAAAATTACATTTAAAGTTGTTTAGGCCAGGGGTCACCAACACGGTGCCCGCGGGCACCAGGTCGTCCCCAAGGACCACATGAGTCGCCCGCAGGCCTGTTCTAAAAGTAGCACAACTCACTAGTGAGCTGCGTCTAAAATTTAATTGTATTCTGTCGCTATTCTTTTTTAATCACACTTGCATTTATATAGATTTAAAAATGACAATATCTAACATGAAGTTTAGTTGTTATTTCTAAAGAGTGTATCAAACTGGTAGCCCTTCCTACCCATGAAGTAGCTCTCAGTTTCAAAAAGGTTGGTGACCCCTGGTCTAGGCAGTCAAGATGCCATCTCTTGCAAAACTGTTCATCAGTGCCAGCAACAATCTCAGTCACTAGAATGAAATTTCAGATTAAGTAAATTACAATTTCACAAAACGCCTTACCTCTAAAACATGACTGGACAAACTTCCACAGAGCATATGTGTGTGTATATATATGTGTATATGTGTGTATGTGTGTATATGTGTTTGTTAAACCTTGCGGTTAGCTAGTCAACTCACCTCACAACTGAATTTGTTCACCTAAGTCTCCAAACTGAAGGGCAGAATCGCCACTGTTAACAAACATGAAATGGAGCTTTCCCACTTGATTTTTATATTCATCTCTCAGTTTGTACAGCACATAGCGTTGACTGAAAGAGTTAAACGATCAGTTAAAACACCATACCCCGAGTGTCGTAATATTACACAACCAGAGATTACTGTATGCAACGTTAGCTAACGTTACACTTGTAACGTAATGGACATAACAATTATGTTAACATAATTTGGCCACCCAGAGCCACAGTGTCCATACAAGACCCAGCAAATGGGTCTTAAGTGCTTGGGCAATAAATGGGCAATAAAATGCTTAATAGATGTATTTCATCTTACATTAGTCGTCGTTTAATCTGTGAAGATTGCATGTCACAGATGCGCTCAATATCGGTACAATAATAAAACTTTCGACAGTTATTATTATTGATAAAATGATGCTGGTTCTGACAGAAACATTACAGAAGACACTGAACACAGACACACAAAGTTTTTCATGTTAACACCAATAATTTGAGTTAACAGTCTGACATTTTTCTGTGTGTTTATATGTGTGTGTGTGTGTTTAGGGGGAGGGGGCACCAATGAGTAAGTTGTGTCAAAACGGAGGCCCACTGTCTTAGACTTTGAAAACCCCTGCTCTATCTCATACATTCGTCTCTCACTCAAACTTAGCTGGCATAGCATGTGGGTGGGGCTTTGCACGCACTGCTACCATTGGCTCTCGGGGGAGTCCATCACTAATGTTCCTAACTTTTTCTTTTTGGACTCTCTCCATTCTCCTTTCTTCATCTCCCATCAATTATTGACCTCTTTACCTGGGTTACCCGGGTTACAGTTGGGTCTATCAATACAGCTTTTCATAACTTTTGTAATCAGTGTTTCTAGATCCTACATACCAAATTTCATGCAAATCGGACAAATGCCCTGGGAAAGGTTTGAAAAAGTAGTTTTTTTTATGACAGCAAATTACATAATAGGGTGCGTTGGAATCTGCATGACCTATGGAATTAAAAAGAAAGAATTTAGTTTTAAAATAATTTTGTTGCTAGGACTCAAAAGCATAAACAAATTGAACTGAAATTTTGAACTGTTGGTGGTGCTACAGGGTTTCATACCATTCCTATGTATTGTTCTTTAGGCTGCCATAGACTTCATAGAAAAGATGCAATAGAGGTATTCGCAAGTTCGGGGCTTGACCACCAATAATAAGAAAACTAATGGATACAATAGGGGTCTTCGCCCCTAAATATCACTGTAAGTCTGAGACAACAGCAATTTTGATACAGCAATTCTCATACAGCCCAAATCAAGTACAGAAATGCTTTGAATTCCTAATTATAATGGCATAATATTAAAAATAAGGTGAAGATATCACCCAGCTAACCAGGAACGTTCTAAGAATGTTGGCTAACTTTCTCTAAGTGTTATCAAAAACATTCTTGCATTAACAACAGTATAACTTTTTTACCATTATATATCATATATCAAAAACATTATTTGGAACATTTTAAAAACATTACAGAATTAAAAAATGTTTAAATAACATTCTTATAACCAAGCGATGATAATACAATGTCTAAAAAACTGGATGTTTTGAACGTTCCTATAACTTTAAAAATAACATTTGTTACTGGAAACATTTGGGAAATGTTTTTACAACCTTTACAACCAAAAAGATTTGCTGGGCAGTGACCAAGACACCAAGACTAAAATCCACATTAGTCAATGTCCACTATGGACAATGTCCACAAGACTAATGTCCATAATTCACACATACTGCATATATATCTTTAGAAATGCATCTTGTTTCCCAATCTGTCCTGGCAAACCAGTTACACATTTCTATCTTGTAGGTGGTGAGCCTGAATAGTGTTTAAACACACATGCCAGTTTAGAAACCATACTACCCCTAAAATGCTTAAAATAATTCATGTTTGTGTAGTCTCAATAATGTGCAATAATTCAGCTTTGTTTAACAATAAAAACGTATAAATAAGTATAAACCAGTAAAATACAGTATAGCGATGTGAAAATTGAGCAAAATCAAAGAGTTTTTATTTGCCCAATATGGTCTACAGAAAATTTGTAACTATTTAACAATTTAGGGATTTGATGGCTAATTCATATGAATTCTCATTTGTATGTTTTTATACAATCTGCTATCACCTCAGTTAAGGTTAGGGTTGGACCTTCATGCATGCTTTTTCTATCAAGAACATATGTTTCTGTACAAATCCCATTGTACAAAATCAAACGACATTGCCACCTTGTATAATAATAAACCAACATTTCCAACATTAGGTTTATCCATGAGATCAGGTTGGGGAGAGCAGCAGGGCTGGACTGGGACAAAACAATCATCCCTGGCATTTTGGCCCAAACCAGCCCAGTACATACGATCACAAATACCACCCATCTTTGCACACCCTTGAATATGTATACCAACTCCTATTCCATAAAAGCACAAGCAATATGACAGGAAAAAATGAAAGTTGATACATTAAATACTGCTATAAAGTGTAATGTATTAATACCATAAAACATCTCAGGTTACGTACATAACCCGGTTCCCAGAGATGGGGAATGAGACGCTGCGTCAGCTTGACGCTATGGGGAAAGTGCTTCAGGCGCAACGGAGTCTGAACACGTGTAAAACGAGGCCTATTTATAGGCAAGTTCAAGGTCATGTGACGTAGCTGTTACGGGGAAACAACATATGCAGAAGCAGCGTAACACAGAGACAATCCAAAAATACAAGAACACGGGTAATCCAAAGAGCGAGCGAGAGCGAGAGAGAGAGAGAGAGAGAGCTAGTAACATGCAACAATAACCGACATACTACATGACTAGACAGGGAACTTAAATAGTACAACTAATTAACTAACACAGGTGAAGACAATGATTAAACAGGAAGTGCACGAAGACAGTGAAAACCAGATACAGACAAAGATATTTCAAAATTAGAGTCCCGACATGTAACAGTAGCATTGCATGCCACAAAGCCTTTAAAAGGCACCTGCAAATTACATCATCAGCTTAAGTTTAAAGAAAGGCCGTGCAGGCGAGGCCGTGCAGGCGAGACCGAAATGTGGCGAAGCGACACAGCGTCATTTTCTCTATCTCAGGGAACCGGGTTACATATGTAACCTGAGATGTTCTCTTTTCAGGGAACTCGACGCTGCATCAGCTTGACGCTATGGGAAAGTAATACCCACTATGCCACAGTGAGGGAAGCCTATCCCAGATTCTGTGAAACATTGGCACAAAAACATCATTACCTTGGTTGTGGCCACCAAAACAGACTAAAAGCTGAGAGGTATTATGCCACTGACCTGAGCAGTGGACATAGATATTAAAATCTCTAACTGGACACAATAAATGAATCCTTTCCTGCTCCTGCAAATCAAACGGTAGAGGACAGTAGGCTTGAAGTACCACCGGGTGACCAGCCGCAGCAGTCTGTACTTTTTACTCTGAAAATGAACAGCTGTTGACATTTTATTGGCACAATGACACTATATGGTTTGCAAACAAAAATGAAAAGCATTAAAGAGTCCCGAGTCAAACTACTCTAATCTGAGATGTTTAATGGAGCACTGAACGCAAAATTAATAAAGTACAGACTTTCCAAAACAGCACTGGATATCATAAATAATCCACATGTGACAACATGAGACTCGCTTCTCTCTGTACGAGAGAAATCTAAATAAAGGTTTACACAGTTTTATACAGTGATGTTTAATTGCATGTGTGTGACATATTTACAATAAAAGCACATCGGCTGTCATGCAACACTGTTTTACTCAGTTGGACAGTTTAAAAAAAAACGTCATGAATGTGATCCTCTAATAAATACTTTCTTTAAATTACAGGAATACGTTATATTCCTGACAGCGCAAAGCAGTCTGCATGCCTAGGTGCTTCATTTTATACACCTGTGGCCATGGAAGTGATTGGAACACCTGAATTCAATTATTTGGATGGGTAAGCGAATACTTTTGGCAATTTATTGTATGTGACATGATGGAATTGAAGTCCAAATGGAAACCAGTTAGAATTCAGGTGATGGTTCCCTCTGGTGGTGCGGGGGAGGTGGTTTGGGAATCTCCTCTGTAACACATACCTTAATGAGCGATGTGCATTTGGCAGCATTTATGCTGTCAGTCAAATTGTCAACTGCATTTACTTACAAACTAGAATCTCACGTTACAAAATGCAACACTTTGATGCAACAAGGTGTATTTTGTACAACCCGGCCCTGTAAAAAACATAAACTGCTACCGCAACAACAAGCAAAAACCATGAATCTCTATTCTATCGGCGAGATGCCCCCGTACTCAACACCGACGGTGTTTCCATGACGGTGTTGAAGCAAAGCAGTGAGGTTGTCCAACGCCCGATGCGAGACGGGATCATCGACGCCAAAACAACAGTTCGAATCGGAACGTGGAATGTGAGGACGCTGTATCAGTGT
>JAZGTI010021106.1:0-10314 GCA_036877585.1 Botia kubotai | reverse complement strand
ATTTCACAGGCGCTACTTATTCATTAAAGGCAGGGTGGGCAATCATTTCCAGAAATATGTTTTGTTGTTATGCTGGTTTGTGTGTGTGTGTGTGTGTGTGTGTGTGTGTGTAAATATATCTTCTGTGGAAGGCGCAGGAACATAAAACACTTGGTCTGAGTGTAATGACAGGACGTCCTACTTGCCTGTCAAACTATGTATGCCTTCTTGTGTTGGAGGGGGCGTGGCTTTGGAGAGCGCTCTGAAGGGAGGGCGAAGAGAGCCTCTCCGAAATTGCCTACCCTACCTTTAATAAACAGAATTTTGTCTTTTCTTAATGGCAACAAAAAGATATAGATGGATAATGATTTTATTAATATTTATGCACAGTGTAAGCTGCTGGACAGCCATGTGTCGTAGGGTAGGGTGAGTTAGCGACAACATTTAGAGGTGACTGTGAGGTTACCTGGCCAATCAGGTGCCTGTGCTTCCAGACGACTACCTGACCCCACCCCTCAGCTCCTGCTCTCTCCTCCTCCCTCCCCCACTGCTGAGCTGGCCGGCTGCTGGCACCCATCTCCCGCCCACCACCATCTGCTCCTCGCGTTAATTACGAGACGGCAAACTTCACCTGCAGCCGCACTCAAATTACAATAATTACCTCCAGCGCACACCACGTCCCCTCTCTCCACTGCAAGACAGTGACACGAGGACACCAGCTCTTAACCTCCGAGTGGGCGTCATTTCCTAGTAAACTTCAGATATACATCACAGCCCCTCAAACTGACACACGTCCACATGACGACCTCTGACCCCATCAGTTCAGCCAGCGTGAGTCTTCATCAGCTCCTAATGCACGTCTTCAGAACTAGATTTCAAGAACTATCTAGACGAACGCGCATAAATTAAACTTTATTTCACAATAAATGATCGTATTTGTGGCCAGTGTAACATATTGTTTTGGCTAAAATATATTCATTAATAATTGTTACTATGTATTATGTATAATATTCTGGTCAGGTTTTGTTGTCAAGTGCTGATATAATCAGATAACATCAAACACAGACTCCAAAAGATTCTGGTCATTAAAGAAGCTGCAAACCCAGACAACAGGGAACGTTCTCAGAACAAAACATTCTTTAAAAGTTACCTCAAAGTTATGAAAAACGTTCTTGCGGTATTGTTAATAGAACTTTTGTAACATTATTTATCATATATCAAAAACGTTACAAAACTGAAAAAAATATATTAGAAATTATATTAGAAATATTAGAAAAACGTTCTTGTGATCAAGCAATAACATTAATACAACATCTAAAAAGCAAGACGTTCCTAGAACTTTCAAAATAACATTTTTTACATTTTTGTTGCTTAATGGAGACGTTGGGGAAACGTTCTTGCCACCTAAAATTGTTAGCTGGGAACTCATCAGACAAGATCTCAATATCAACACACTGCCAATGGAGAGCAGCCATTTGCCTCGTATACTGACAACCTCCAAATAAATCTCCTCACAGTCCCGTGAAAACAAATTGAATAAGCGCTCCTAAAGATGAATGATGAGTCGTCATTCATCTCCTCAGCAGAGGAACCTGTAAAAGCTATAAGGGCTGTTTGGTGGTAATGTTAGGAGATGCTCTGTGGCCACAGCGCGGTTTCACCTTTAAACTTGTAGCTGTTGGAGAATTATTACTATCTCTTCATTCATAATTTAGCTGCTCTTAACTGAGGTTAATTGAAGAGTAAAGCGGTGGTTTGCAGTGCAGTAACATCAACATATACTGACTGCGTTCAATGAAGGACGTTTAAGAAAAGTGAGGGGATACAGAACAGTCATGCCGTTTATCTGTCAGGTGCATTCAACTGTTCACCAGATCACATTGTAGTTGTTGTGACAGCAAACCTGCATTTAGATGGACAAGCACAGAAATCGCTAGATTGATCATGCTTTACATTATAGGTTTTCCGTGACACTGAATCTATCAGAATCTATGTGCTGAAACATGCGCTCAATTTCCACGTCCTTTTACTGCTTATTATTATTAATACCGTTTACGAAACGGAGCCTAAATCCAGCAGTTTTAAAGTAAACCTGACAAAACGCGAATATAAAACAACAAATATCTGCAGCTCGAGCGAAATCAAGAAAAACTGTCTTTAATCTTTGTTTTATGAATTGTTATACGTTATCTTACTTTATGATGCATGTTTTTTAAGTATTTTACGATTGGTTTATGATTGAATAATAAAATATCTGTTGACTTTCATTATCTTCACGAGCCAATTTGTTTCTAAAAAATTTGTTTGATAGAAATAATCATTTCCGTCGTATTATTGTTTCTATTAAATTATTGTTTCTACCAAATTGTTTGATAGCTACATTTATATCCTGCATTCATAACGGAGCAGATATTGTCTTTTTGCGTTGTTGACTCGCTTTCCGTATTATTGGGACACCGTCGAAATAATCCAGCATGTCATATCTACACGACATAAACACTGATATTAAACTAACAAAGTATCTCATGTATAAAGCGTCCAGGCGATACTTACTTGGTGAAGGTCGGTGTCAAACTGAGGTGTTTGCAGCCAAAAATAATCCACGCGCAAAATTAAAAACAAAAGCGAACGGCGAATATTCACGCCTCGATCCTCGCTGGAAAACAACGAGAAGTTTCCGAAACGACAGAAAATGAGGAACACGCCGTTTATCGAAGAGCTCCCAGGAGAGAGACGGTCCTGAGCTCCTGGGGATTGCACGCGACGTTGGTTTTAGGTTATAGTCACAAC
This sequence comes from Botia kubotai, assembly GCA_036877585.1. Classification (NCBI taxonomy): domain Eukaryota; kingdom Metazoa; phylum Chordata; class Actinopteri; order Cypriniformes; family Botiidae; genus Botia; species Botia kubotai. The sequence continues at coordinate 7,545 of JAZGTI010021106.1, read as the reverse complement.
GATGAGGTAACTCAATTTCAAGACATCGAAATATGTCGTGCAAAGCTAAAACTGCGGCGCTTTCGCGTTAAAGTAGTGAGACTTTGGTATAACGTTCCTCGCAAATGTCCAAACGCCTGTACAAATGTCCTCGTGAAAACGCACCGAGACGGAAAAAAGTTTGCTTGGATTTCACACGCAAAAAAATCACAAAGTCCTCCAATTCATTTGGTGCTTTCATGCGTTTTTTTTTTTAGTTTTTATATTTCGTATTCCACAGTAGATGTCCGCGCTCCCTCGAATGACATAAAACAGGTTTTCAGTTCTGGCACCGATCCCTCGTTTACCGGAACACTGTACCGTCTCTTAAATCCGTGAAAGTGCTCGTCTTCACGAATGATTTGTCTACGGAGTGTTTCGGAGATCTTCCCGTCAATACTCCAACTGTTCCCCGCGAGCTCTCTCCACACTGCGCGCGAGAAGACGCTCCGCGAAACGCATTATTCGGATGTGCAGCTAACTGATGTCGCCCGTTGTGTTTCGCCGCGCACCATCTCTCGCGTTTGGGTTTATTTTTGTTGTTGTCAGTGGTTTGGAAGCTGGTGTGTTGTCTAATGACCCTTCTGTCTGCGTTTAAAACACCATCTGGAGAGGAGATGCGTTCTCCTGCGCTCCTAACCTCTCTCTCTCTCTCTCTCTTTCTCTCTCTCTCTCTCTCTCTCTGTGACAGCTTCTCAGACCCACGAGCTGACAGCCTGCCTCCCTTGCTGCTCCATTCTGCTGTAGCCTCCTCAGATATCGACGATTCCTAATATAATTCATATCACATTTTAATAGACTTGCTATTAACATAATTAGGATGTGCCCGCGGTTTTCTGCAATTCTTAAGGGATCATAAGCACTGTGCCTATCTCTGATAAAAATGTCAGATTTATTCTCATGAGAGCCGTATTGATGGTCCTTTCAAAACACCGAGCGGCTTTGCCAGGGAACGCGTTTCTGAATGCGCTTCCTTCGTGGGCCCCTAGGGGCCGCTGTTTCCCCATATCAGTTCCGATGTCTCGCATTCATCAGGCAATTGACAGCGAAGCAGCTGGTGCCCGAAGCCCGATCGAGGGCATTCAAATCAGATGGGAGACATGATGTTTCTGAAACATAACTACAAAACGAGCATTTCATTTTCAGAAAGCATCCTGATTTTCATCATTGATACATCCTGTCTACACGCTTAAAGGCAGGGTAGCCGATCTGTTCCAGAAACATTTTTGTTGTTATGCTGGTTGAAAGTCTCCTCGCATCCTAAATCACTAATTGCTTTCAAATACAGTTAGATATTTTCTGTGGAAGGCACAGGATCTTAAAACGTTCGTCCAATGATTGCATTCGGTCCGAATGCCATGATAGGATGTCCTGTTTTAGACTAGCACCTCTAAAGGGAGGGCAGACTGGCACCTTTGAAGGGAGGTCAGGATCTTAACCTTTGAAGGGAGGTCAGGATCTTAAGCTTTCAAAGCTAGCTATTGCTAGCCTTTCCGAAACTGGCTACCCTACTTTTTAAAATAAAGGTGCTAAAATGTGTTCCCTTTCAGTCCAAGGTTCCTTAAAGAACCATTTATAGCATTATACAATACTATAAATATCTATATTATCGTCAATAGAACTTTTTTTCACAACAAAGAACTACTTTTGTTCAACAAGAATGACAGATTTTGGCAGATTTTATAAAAATGATGACCTTTAAAAATTATAGCTATTTAACTTCTCTTAGCCATTTTATAAAGACTGGTGGATGAAAGCCGTTCAAAGATGTCTGTTGGTCATTAAGTGTTGAGAAAAATATAATCTGTTTTTCGATGATACATTTATCCATTTTGAGAAGTAACGCAGTGACGGTCTCGTCACACTTCAGTCGAACAGCAGTGCAGAGCAGTTATTTAAGTGATTCAGAGAGCTGCATGCATCGTTTGTACACCAGTTATGAATATGGATATGAGATAGCATTTTAAGCTGTATTTGAATATGAATATGACTTTTTTCAGAATATCTCTCCTACTGGGGTCTTGGCAAAAATCTCTAGTAAATACAGCTGCTTGTAAAAGAAATGACAGAAGCCTCCCCACCCTTCCCACTTTGTTCAGTTGATTCGCTCGTTTTTGACTGTTTAACCATCACCGCACCTGCTAGCCATTCAGCAGCAGTCAGACTCAGTTTTGTGGGGGGGGTCTGAGGGAGTCACTGCAGGTGAGGCGATGAGAAAGCTGCATCTGCCACGCCACTCAGAGATGAAGGGACGCGGAAGACGTGTAAACAAACGTGGCGAGCGCGCTGTCTGTGAAAGTACACAAGAAAGTACACAAAAGCAGCTGTACCCTGTACCTTCTTGATCTCACCGTTTATACATGCCGCTCAGTCCGAGACAGAACAATGAAAACACTGTGAAAAATCCACAGATCTGACACACATCCCTCACAGATCATGTCTTGCATTATTTTCACCATTATCATGAGATCTGATGAGCTAAAACAGTTCAGATGGAAGTCATTTAAAGGCCGGCTTTGGTGAAAACAATGTTTTTAGTGTAGTTTATATGTCTGTGTTTTAATCTGCTCTAAACTGTGCGCAAGTTCGTCAGTCATTGTTCATCAACAATCATTGCTGAGTATTTTGAGTCACGCTTTGAAAACCATTTGTAGTCAATCACACTGTAACCAATCACGTCAACGAGTGGACCGAGTGAATCAGGAAGTCCGAGCTGGTGTGATTGAGGGGAGGCGGGGACTAATTAGCATATTCATGGTTCAGCATATATATATAATATAATTTAATAATATAATATAATATAATATAAATATATATATATAATTTGTGAAGAAATTATATTTACGAGAGGAAATGTTTAAATATGTTATTTTAATGATCAAAAATGTGTTTTAAGAGTTAAAACGATCAACTGCGAGGGACTTGAAATACATTGGCTACAATGCTGTAACACAAGAGGCGTGTGAGAAAAAGCATATGTTTAGGGCGTGTACTCGCGTGTACAGCAGGTGTGAATGCATGTCAATAAAATTTACAGCTGCAGTATATCCGAACATTTAGCCTTGAGATACCCTGTAAAACCAGCAGCCCTCATTGCACTGACCTCTCGAAGCAGCTTCTGTAATACTCAGTTCAGAGTCTTTAAATAAATCCTGTGCCACTTCAGTCCTCTACACCCATAATTCTTAATCCGTCATACTGATATGTGGTCAGCTCGACTGTGGACATGCAATCTCTGCCCAGATATTTCCGGATTTTTCTGCATTAACTGAAGTGTCAGTCTAAGCTGTTCTTGCAAGGGCAAACGTCTGCAGCTAATCATGTGTGATACGCTGGGATGCTATCAGCCCTAAAACACGGAACTGTCCTTACTCAGCTATTCCAGAGATAATAAGACTATGGGCTCATTCTAAACCGCTGCAGTACGGTGAGGAGACAGAGTTGATGCTGTGGAAGGAAAGATACTGGTTAGGAGGTACTGCTCAAGGGATTTTGGGCTGTTGGAGGTGTAGAGATCCAGTCAGTGGAGGAAACTGGCTCAGTTATTTGGATCACAGCGATGACATCTCAATGTTTAGCGCACACACACACACACACACACACACACACAGAGGCTAGGAAAAGTCACAAGTATGTCTCCTGCTTTTCAGATGTCGTCTGCTAGGAAAATGATCCAATTTATCAATTTAAATATTTATCAAATTCTTCCAGGATGAGATTATCTGAGCTACATTTTCTACGTAAATTATTATAACGCTTTACCCTCGTTGTATGCCAACAGATGTCTCAGTTGTTCTGTTTTTCTTGTCTTTTAGCAGAATCATCTGAGATCAAGTGGTTTTACTTTAAGCAACATTTGTGCGTTTGACAGACGCTTCTATCCAAAGTGACTTACAGTACATTCAAACTGTACATTTGATCAGCACGTGTGTTCTCTGAGAATCAAACCCACAAACCTTTGTGCTGTTAATGCAATGTCTACCAGTTGAGCTGCAGGAATACACAACGGAACATGAACTTTCCATTAAATCTCCAGAGCCATGGAGAGCCACCTCTGATCCATTTTTCTCCTGCTTGTACCTTTAACGGAGCGCCGTCTGCAGCAGACTGGTTTCCTGGCTGTCAGGCAGACAGATGACTGCTTGTCCTGGGTTTGATGGAGTGTTTATGACCCTCTCCCCTGCTGGGGAGTTATTGCCCTGCCTGTCTTACCACGACAGGTTCTGCTCTGACCACACATGCTGCCTTGCACTCTCCTGCTACTGTACAGACTACTGTGAACTGTGAGAAACTGCAGAGGGTAAAAAATGAATGGATGTGTTGGGCCTGTAAAATACTTCATGCTTGTAAACGCAAGCTTGGTTTCACATGTGTCAGAATGCAGTTTACAACATAATGCATCCTGCAGCGGTGCTGTAAAGCATGCGACGCAGGCATTGCTTTAAACTAAGTCAGTTCTTATAGCTTAAAGGCAGGATAGGCAGTTTCAGAGAGGCTAGCAATAGCAAGCTAGCTTTGAAAGCATACGATCCCGCCCTCCCTTCTTCAAAGCCACGCCTCCTCTTAACACACGAACACGCTGATGCTGGAAGATTGTCTGCATGAGCAGGTGCATGGAGGTTAGCAAATAAGCAAAAACACAGTTTGACAGGCAAGTAGGACATCCTATCACAAACACTTGAACAAACATTTCATGGTCCTGCACCTTCCACAGAAGACATATAGATATATAAATATATCTGTATATTTATATACAGTGATTGCTGTCAGGATGTGAAGAGACTTTCAAGCAGCAAAACAGACGATGTGAAACACTTCCTGTAACTCTCCTCATCACATAGCAACAGTTTAAAGAATCTGCTTAAAGAAACAGTTTAGAGAGCTGCACAACACGGTATTAAATGCGAAACCCAATTCATAAGCAACAGAAGTATATTGCTTGTTGCGTCCAGTACGTTTACATTTCTTCATTTAGCAGAATAATCCAAAGCGACTTACAAAGAGACATTTATAATATTTTGCCCTCAGAACCAACAAGCCGAGTCCACAAAGCTTCATTTACAAGTGGAAGTAGTTGTAGTTGTTGCTATGCGGCTAAAGAATTAGGGGCAAATCTTGTTGAAAAAGTAGTTCAATTAACTCAGTAGGTTTATATCTAGTTACCAGGACAACCAGACTTTCAGTTTAATGGCTGTGAACTTGATTTTGAGCTCCACATGTGCCTGGGTCTATGACATCACAGATTGTAGGATTAGGTTTAGTGCTAGCATTAAGCTTTGGTCTGTATTAGACGCTTGTATTCTTGTCAACCTTTTATTGATCTTGCCTATCAACACAGAAAGGCACAGTAAGTGTGTACTGTAGACCACTTGACATGCATTGGCCAGTTTGCATACAGAACCTGCACTGCACCAGTGTTGCTGTCTTACTGTACATCAAGAGGGATTGTTATTGCCACGACAACAGTTTGATTGACAGCGCGACGCTCTCGTGAGGGTAAGCCGATAGACCGCCTGTCAATGTCAGCCTCTGACGGATCTTCCGAACTTCATTACGGCCTTTGTCCGTGTGACTACAGCACTGCTCTGTGTGCTCTTCTGAGTGATCACTTTTCAAAGCTCTGTATTATGACCTGCTATCTCTGTACACCACCCTTCAACTGTTGACCTTCACCTGGTGCCATTAAAAATGTCCTTGTCAGTCTTTCTCTCCTCCATCTGATGGAGGAGAAGAAGGAAGGAGAGATGCTCGTGTCTGATTGGACTCATTGTGTCCGTATGGAAATAAGTCGGTCTCGGCGGATGCTGAAATGCAGAGAAAGCAAAGGGAAAGCTTCGAGGACAGAGGCCTGCAGATCTTTTTTTTTATTTCACAGGCACATTATAAATCCTTTTCCTGTGGCTGGAGTGCTGGAGAGAGATAAGGCCGGGTGCTAGCAGACAGAAACACAGCTCTTTTGTTCCCTGTCTTTGTCCTCTTCCACTGAAGCTCCGGCATTCAGTGGCCCTGTTGAGTCACCCTTACAGACTGCAGTAAATGAAAGTTATTTTAAGCGCAGCCGCTTGGAGAGAGAGTTTATCTAATGAGAAGATGGCCACAGGCAGTGGAACCAGGAATGGAGTCATCTAATTTTATTGCGAGAGGTGCGAGGCACATCGCAGAAGCAGCGTTTTAGCGTCTGTGTTTCCTCATTGCTAAGATGGAAAAAAGTGTGTGTGTGTGTGTGTTTGTTTGTGTGTGTGTGTGTGTGTGTGTGTGTGTGCGTGCACAGAGCTCATTTCTCAACAGGGTGAGAGAACAGAAGAACTCACCAGAGGATGTGAGACAGGACAGGAAGTTTGAGAATGCAAGAGAGAGAGAGAGATAATGAACTGCGTTTTGAAATGCAGCATAGCGCAATAGATTATTGCGCCATTCACTTAAGCATGCTTAAACAATCACACCCCCAGACTGAGTAACTTCACTCTGTAACTTAGCGTAGATTGAGGGTTCCATGGTATTTTAGTGACCAAAAACTCATGGTAATACCATGGTAAACCACAGGGAACGTTCTTAAAGGTTGACTAACATTCTCTAAACGTTCACTCAGTTATCAAAAATGTTCTTACAGTAACGTTAGTAGTACATTTTCAAAAATGTTGTTCTTAAGTTGTAAGTCGAATGTTTTGAAAACGTTACAGAATTTTAAAAGATTTGAATGATGTTCGGAAAACCAAGAAATAATGTTACTACAACGTCTAGAAAATTGGACGTTTTGAACATTCCTAGAACATTCAGAATAATAGTTTTAATGTTTAGTAACATTAGGTAAATCACACCTAACAGCACTTTCCCCACTGCAAGAATGAAACGCATATTTTATGTGAGTGTTTGACCTCTGAATGCTCATGAGATCGGCTTAATTTACTGTAAATCACAAGTAATCGATTAACAAACTAAATGTCAAACATGCAGTTAAATCTGTTTTGACTGCATGTTTGTCGTGTGCTCCACAAATTAAGAAGTTACTGCCGCCATAACATTTTCTTCTGGGATCTAGTATTAAACTGGAGTCTTAGATCATAAAAATGTCCATTGTAATCGACTGCAGTAAAGAACAGAAACATCTATCTGAGATATTTGAGCCTCAAACTCTCTGATGAGAGCTGTGTGCTGAACAGAAGACCATGAACTTCATGCTAGTGACGGTACGCTCGTTTAGCAAAAGAACAAACACGTCAGGTGGCGGTTTAAACTCAATGTATTGATGTGTCTGTTATTTTTGCACGTTTAAGCGCAGTGAGACGTTGTTGAAGTCTTTTCTAAAGGAGACACGTTTAAGATTATTTAAAAGTTTTCTGTTTGCTCTCCAGTCAGTGTCATTGCTGTCTTACAGCTGAAATGTCAGAGAGGTTGCGAATGTTCTTTGCTCTTGACACGATATTGTGAAATCTAGAAAATGTTGAGTTTTCATTCGTGCACATCTGTGTGTGGACGTGTCCTCACAGGTGTGTGTTGATAGTTAAAGCCTGACTCTGGGTTTGTGTG
>JAZGTI010021105.1:0-10314 GCA_036877585.1 Botia kubotai | reverse complement strand
AATTAAGTGATTCACTTCCTCCAATTTCCATAATTTTCTTATTGTATGATCCATTTGGATCAATTTGACTGTTAAGGTGAAATTCCTTAGCTGGTCCCCCGAGGTAAACGGAGGAAGTGGTCACCTGACATACACACATACACACACACTTGAGGCAACGCCTCTAGCGTCCTGTGTATGGCATCCTACACCCTTGGTGCCAGTGTGAAGATCACTACATGTGTCACAGCCTGTTTGGACAGCAAATCTGCTCCCACATTTATACACCCATGAATGTAAATTTTCCTGAGAGACAGGAACTTGTCCTAAGCCCAAAGCAGAATAGCAGGATTTTTGCGTGAATGCAGTCCCCCTTGGTGATTCATGTAGGAAACTACTATAGTGTTGTCCACATGCACTGGGACATGGTAGCCCCTTAACTGTTGCAGAAAGTATTTCAGGGCCAGAAATACAGCCATCAACTTCAGGCAATTGATGTGCTAGTCAAGATGATGACCTCTCCAAATCCCTTGGGCTGGTCATCCATCCAGGACTGCACCTCAGCCTGTAAGGGAAGCGACGAGAGCATACGCCTAGAGTGAGACCAAAGGTGAGGAACTGGGATCTGAGCCACATAGAAAGGGTTCAAAGCCAACAGCACGTTACCCTTATTTTCCTCTGGGGGTTGGCCTTTGGGTGAAACCCCCTGGCTGTGAGACACAACTGAAATGGTCTCATGTGCAGGAGGCCCAAAGGTAGAAATGCAGAAATGACAGAAAGTTTGCAGAAATGCCATAGTGTGCAGAGCAGCACCAGCCTGACCTCTGAAGAATAAGGTTTCCTCCTTGAAAAAGATAACTTGTCATGAAGGTCCTTAAAAAAAGTGAGAGACCGACGTTGAGACCCCTCCTCCTGGCCAATAGACAGATCTGTCCTCGGGTTTCAAACATTTTGGGGGCCTCTTGCTCCTGCGGCCAGTCAAGCTGTAGTCTGGCAACAACGCAAGTCACCACCTCAAGTAACTCCTCATATGACTTATCATTAGAGGAGCGCTCAGAAGTGGAGCTCTCAATGTACATATCATTAGAAACAAGAGATGCCACATCTTCTGCCCGATTCAAAGAAGTGCAACGGAAATGGGTGCGAGGACGGCCTGATCTGGACAGAGAGCAAGGGAAAAGGAAGGACCTGTCTGCCGCTCCTCCGCCAAATCAATTTGAGTGAAGCACTTTCATTGTTAAAAGCTCACAGTGCTCACATTCTCCGTGCTGCAAAGCAAGGGCAGTCTGCTCTTCCCCAAAAAACTCAAAAAAACTCTTGGAAAAAAACTCAGGCACACATCCCCTGACAGACTGCGACATGATATTGTTGTGTGCAGTGTAGTATCCTTATTCATGCTATGGCGGGTCCTCTGCTCTCCCTAAAGCAGGATGCAGATAGAGCAGAACTCCACTTACCCTACAGCTCTAGCCCAGAGCAGGATACAGGTAGAGTAGAACTCCACTCCCCCTAGAGTTCTTACCCGGAGCAGGATGGGGTAGAGTAAAACTCCACACTCTCTAGACCTCTATCCTTGATGCAAGTCCCATGTTAAACATCTCCTGAGGTATTAGTGTGCTGTACCATGCAGCAGGGCTCTGGGTTTAGATGGCACTGGAATGTGCCAGCTAGGATCTTTACTGCAGAAGTCAATAGGATGAGGTTTGAGCACTGAAGCCTCTATCTACCAGCTTCCCTCAGATGTCAGTCCTTAGGGTTGAGTGTTTGGCACCCTCACTATAGAGGGTCCCCCGCCCCGTCTGTGACAGGCTGGCAAAGCCATCGCTTGCACTAGCTGACTCTCTCAAAGGCAGCGTCAGGCTTGTGAGCCATTATTGGTTATGCTTCAACACGGACCATGTGGCAGCCTCTCTCCCCAGCAAAGTGCAGTTGGTATTGCATTCCCGATAGCGTCAAACCAGACTGTTGTGTGCTCTTGAAAGGGAACGTCTCTTGAAGCCTAGGTTCACGGAGAAGGGAACGAGACGCACTTGTCTACGTGTCCTTCAGACAAAGAAGTTGATGACATGCACCTGATGCGCATCAGGCACTTCCGTGGGCCAATTACTCTAATAAGAAATGAGATTCAGACACCGGTCACACCGGAGGCATTCCCCATAAGTGTCAAACTAGACGTCTTGTCAAGCCTATTTAAAAGAATGCTGTAGTCAATGCTGTGTCAAAGGCTGTGCTAAGGTTAAATAACACTAGAAGAAAGATGGAACCATGATCAGCTGACCGGAGCAAATCATTTATCACTCTGGTGAGAGTAGTCTCTGTACTATGATATGGTCTAAATCCTGACTGGAAATCCTAACAGATACCATTTCTTTCCATGATACAACATATCTGTTGAGGACACCACCTTTTCACGTATTCTGTTTTTAATAAAAGATTTAAGATGTTTAAGTTGTGGTTATTATAATGTTTAATAATAGCCAGCCTGTATATCCCAACACCAATGATGAGTTAGTAATATTATGTAGATGATCTTTTTCAACAACCTGGTAGGTATAGGATCTAGCATACATGTTGTTAAATAAGATCAGGGATTTTCAAAATGTGGAGCCATCCTCTCCAGGGGGCACAAGAATGTGCCAGAGAAGGTGTGCATTGGGGTTAAAAATAAAACAATTAAAGGCCATGCTTGTTCACACAGCAACAAAATACAGTTGTCACTCCTGTATTTTAGTCCTTAATAAAGGAGGTTATGTTGAGATTCTGCTACTGGACTAACAACTGCATTTTCAGTTATGCACAGTCGATCTTCTGATGGTATTATGCCTGTTTCAGACATAAAAATCTGGAGATCATTCTTTCCTGCGCTGGTTGACTGCATCATTCAGAGAAACACAAAGCGCAACAGGCTTTTTAACTGTCTGTATCTCGCAACAAAGAGAACTATGTGAAAGCTATGTGAATTAACAAATCAAAGTTATATGAACCACATGGATAGAAAAATAGAGTAAGAATAATGCAATAACACTGCTCCTTGGTGGTGCACAGACAGCAGCGGTTCAGCTACACACTGAAAACATTGCCAGTGTGAAAACACAGTGGGTGTGTGCTGCAAGTGCTCTGTCTACACCCTGATGATTGGATGGACAGTAATTGTGTTCTGTCCCTATATATGGAACCAGCATTGTTTTTGTTCCATTATTTTATCATAAATAATAAAAGTGGGTAAACAATTGTCTGACAATTGCCAGTTGAAGGTGTGTGTGTTTACGGGCCCACTTTGAAAACCCCTGAATTAAATGATTTAATTATTTTTGCCAACTATTCCTTTCCTATAGTAGCAAATGACAGTTCCTTACTATACAGCCAGAGCTGAGATATGCTAGATAGGAACAGAAAACTGTATTACAATCAAAGGTCTTTAGAAGCGGGCTTAAGGTATGTGTGAGGTATAAACTGTTAAAAGCACTTATAGATTAAAAACAAGATCAAGAATTTAAGAGCACCAACTAACAGTATTAAGAGCACCAAGTCAATAGTTTAATGAGCTCTATGTGAAGGAAAGCCGTGTTGTCCTGCTTTGTTTGTCCTGCTTTCTGTTGAAGCTACTTTGGCATGTATTTTGCTTTCTGTTGAAACTACTATGTTTGGTGTGGAATAGTGTTGGGGAATGTCACTTTGAAACAGGTCATGATGTAAGGAAATCAACTTTTCTTGATCCTTTGGTAAATTTATTATACATAGTTAAAACATACATTTCAGATCTTGAAACGTCCTCTCCATTGCAGAAATTGCATTTATTGAAACCTAGTAACAATTAAGATTCCCCGTTTCTTTCCATGAAAAAGGTTAGGAATGACTGTTTAGTAGTTCACTGTCCCCCTCATAGAATATGAACACGAATTCCATAACTTTTTGTTTTTTGTGTATTTAGATTATACATACAAAGTTTCATGCAAATCGTAAAAACGCTGTAGGAGAAGTAAAAAAAAAGGTTTTCAATATAATTCAAAATGACAGACAGGAAGTAGCATTGACTGCGACAAATTTGGTGTCATAATACTTGGCATGAGCCAAAGACGTTATAAAGATCTATAAGATGTGACCTATAAAGGTCACCCCAAACTATGGTGATTACATTTTGTAAATATAAAAAATTGCGTTGAATACTGCATTTTACGACAAGTCAAAATGGTCAACACCCAAAATGGCAAACCACGCATTAGATCACTCTTATGATTTTAGATCAAGGTTTTCAGAAGTTATCATATCTGTCAACCTAGGTGGTGCGGTGAAGAAACTGTGCATGCCTCCTCAGGTCATGCCTGTGATATCACTTGCCCTGTTTCATATGAATATACCAAAGCATGGACAAGATACAGTCTCTTATTCATATTTATACTTGTAAGCAAAGGATTTCTTAGCAAATGGTTTTTTTGGACTTACAAGTCTAAAGATTTCATAACTTTCCTATGTACTGTTCTATGGGCTGCCATAGACTCCCATGGTGGAAGAAGAAGAATAAATATAGCTGCAAGCAGGAATTATTGGGGTCAAACCCACCATGGGTACAAAGTGAAATACTTGTGGACAATACTGGACAAAAAGGAAAAAATAAAACAAAACTATTTACAACAGCATAAAATGGTTTATGACCAGTAGGTGACAATCACTAAATTTTAGTGTTTCTGTAGCTCAGCCTGTAGGCATAAGCATTTAAAAGACTGTTTGTTTAATTCCCAGGCAGCACGCATACTGATCAAATGTACTGTAAGTCGCTTTGGGTAAAAGTGTCTGCCAAATGTGTAAATGTAATGTAAAATATACATTTTGATAAGCCAGTCAGGATGTGGTAACAATGATGTGCAAAGTTTCATATTTATACACCATTGCATTGCAGGGCGTTCTCTGAACTTAAAAATCGTTTGACTACAACGCCCATTTTGTGTCACCCAGACCCAGAACTGCCATTCATAGTTCAACCCCAATATAGGTATCTACTTCAACTATGAATGGCAGAAACATGGCATGCCCCTATCCCAGTGACATGGCACGCCCCCCAAGATGTTTCCATGCGCCTGCTTCTCGCTGAAGCTCTCTCCCGCCGAACAAAATTACGATGTGGGCAGCAGAGAGCTATTAGCCATCAAACTCACACTAGAGAAGTGACGACATTGGTTCGAGGGGGCTGCACAAGAACTCTGCAGATCACCGATCACAAGAACTTATTGTTCTTGTGACTTATTGAACTTATTGGAATATTCACGCTCAGCTAAATGCCTAAACCCCCTGTCAGGCTAGATGGTCTCTGTTTTTTACCAGGTTTAATTTCACCGTCACTTATAGACCAGGTACCAAGAACACCAAGGCGGATGCGCTGTCACGTCAGACCAAGAAAACCCCTTTGTCAGCCTCTCCTGAAAACATAATCCCTGAAAAACTCTTAGTCGCAAGTGCCCCGAGAACCTTACGTTTTTCACCGAATCATTCAGAAAACGTGCCCACCCAGGTTCAGGAAAGCTCTAGTTCAGGACACCCTGGTATCGTGGCCACCGTTCACCTCCTGAGAAACCGTTACTGGTGGCCTAACCTCCCGAGCGATACCATAGCATTGATACGAAACTGCCCAGTCTGTCAGACTTCCAAAATGCCCAGACAGCTACCTGCCGGTCACTTACAGCTGTTACCTGCACCTCATAGACCCTGGTCCCACATTGCAATAGACTTTATTACAGACCTCCCGAACTCTCAGGGGAACACTACCATTCTCACCATAGTAGATCATTTCTCCAAGACTTGTCACTTGGTCGCTCTCCCCAAACTACCTACTGCTTTTGAGACTGCAGAATTGCTTTGTAAAATTGTGTTCAGGTTTTATGGCCTTCCCAAGGACATAGTGTTGGACCGAGGACCCCAGTTCAGCTGAATGTATTCGCCAAGTTGAATATTTTGTGTCCAATGCCAACACCAGGCTGGAAAAAAAAACAAAATAAAGAAAACTGACTTTTTGTTTGATTGTCTTTGTTGCAGGAAATAAAGAATGCACTTGTAAATGTTTGAGATATGACTGATCAGTTTTAGATAACGGTGAACTAACAACACAATGATTTCACAGTGGTCTCATATGGTGATCTCACAGTATGAGCGCACAGTGTGTGTGCTGTGACCTCACAGTGCGACCACAGTATGCGCGCACAGTGAGTGTGCTGTGACCTCACATATAAACAGCAGACACTTGACAATCAGGTAAATTAATCAAAGATTATAAATAGTTTCATTAGTTATATTTTATAAAATTTGTTATATCATATGACCACTAGGTGGCGCTGGCCCCAAACTTTGCAGGTACTTTCAGACTATTGTCCCAATAAACCATATTAAGTTTTATAATAAAACTTAATTTCATTTGTAACATATTGAATTTTATTACAAAACTCAAAGTGGCTGATGCCTAAAATGGCCGACCAAGAAACAAACAGCAAGGAATCTATATCCACACTCATGGTTTTAGGACAAAGCAATCAAAAGTTATAGTAAAAATAACAATTTTCTCTATTTTGGCACCAGTATGTGGCGCTGTGACAAAATTATGCTGTGTGTAACAGAAAGACCTCTGCCTTCTGGCAACATGCAGAAAACAAGACACCAAGGGATGTCTCCCAATAGAGGCTAAATTAACAGGTGTGTGGCTAGCTGACACAGCAGCCAATAAACCTTAAGAGGACCAACCTGGTGTTGTTCACGCCATTACACAAACTGGAACTCTGTCTACTCATTGAATTAACCCATTTTTATTTAGCCAAAACTTAAACAGTCTCATATGCAGTAGGCACAATGGAATCTCATTGCCTGCTGATGCCATAAGTCTGGACAGCCTCCTTGGAGAACCGCCATTGGCCGCTGCTGCCATAAGTCCTGACAGCCTACTTGGAGAACCATCATTGGCTGCTGCTGCCATCAGTCCTAACAGCCTACTTAAAAACCGTCAGGTGTAGCCACGCTAGCTTTCTTCTGCTGCATATAGGCAGAAGATTTGAAGATTTGAAAGAGGCAGAACAGGTGATGCCACAGCTGTCTGATTTTGCGGGGAGGAGCTCCTTGAATACCTATGATTGCTTCTTAGCCTCAGCCACGTGAAGACGGAGCTAATGGCATTGCTGAACAGACCCTGCAGAGCAATCGGGTGTTCAAAAGGAAGGCCTTATATCTATCATTTATGCCAGATAAGTTGAGCCACAGGTGTTGGATGATCTATCATTTAACATAAACATTTGATGTGCTTATCCAATATGGAGCGTGAGAGAAAAGGCGGAAGCTTTCTCTCACTGCCCCTCTGCCAAATTAATCTGCAAGCAACCACAGTGGAAGCGATTCACACAGAGGGCGATCAGTCATCTCTCTCAAGAGCTGATTTCACATGCTCCGCTCCCAAACAAAATATACACATTTTTCCATCACACTTATACATGACTAATGTGCAGACCAATGGGCTTCCTAAAGACAAGAAGCTGATGACGAATTTTTTTAAAAAAAGGCCTGATTTTACGCCTTCAGTCTTGGGAGCACCTGCGTCCGGTTCCCTAAATGGATGCAATAAACAAAGTAATAGTAACAGTAATGATTGCCTTAGCAAATAGTTAGACCAAAGAGTGCTGCAGAACTTCCTAGGTCATAATAAATCAAAGAGGAAGTGACCTCACCTTCAACAGACCTTTCTTCAAACAGTCAGCTCATGGATTCTTTGCGGATCACATGCTTACATGGACACCCTGTGAATGTCAGCCTTTCAAAATGCAGGAACAAGAGTCTCTTTTATCTAAAAATGATGTGACAGAAATGTTTCCTGTTTGGTGGAAATATAAAAAGTAGAAAAGACAAGGCATATAAGACTTGTCAAAGAAACATTTCTGTGTTTATAGAGACCTTGTCTATTTCTGTGTTTATTTTGATCATTGCAGTAATTAAAACTGTCTGTTTCTTTAATGTTTGATTGTATGTTCTGAAGGTTGGGTCACAATGTTCCTGTTTGTTTTGTAATTATGAAAAAGACTTGCCCTTTATAAATCAGAGCCCATCTGCCTTAAAGGGCTGCCTTGATCCTGAGTAGGAGAAAGTTTCTTCAATGCCATATGGCCACTGGAGACCCACAGGAAGGACAATCACTACTGATATCTCTTTAATATCTTTTACTGCTTCTAAGCAATGCAGTTACATTGAGAGAAAAATAAGACCTTTGAATGACTTTTGACTCTTTATGTATAAGGTTATATGTTTGGCCTTTTAATGCCTTGATTGGAAAAGACAGTATAAAGATTAAACAGAAAAGTACAGGGAGGAGAGAGGGATTGACAAAGGATCTCAAGCCGGGACTCAAACTCAGGTTGTTGAAGATGCTGCTGTATATCGGAGCGCTGCCCATACATCACATAAAATTAAATTAAAAACATATAATTGATCTGATTACATATATTTCTATTTAACTGATTTTGTATGGAAAGAGAAGGTTAATAAGTAACACTAAATGCAAGTACCCTGACAATTTCACTGTACAAAAAATATTTAGAAAGTGGGGCAAATTATATATATATATATATATATATATATATATATATAGGGGCAATAAAAGAAGAAATGTATGAAGGAGATAGATAGATAGATAGATAGATAGCCACTTAGTCTGATATACTACACCTCATTACTCATCCAGTGCAGCCGTGCATTAAAACACAAATCCATCGGTTAACTCAGACCTGTCCTCCAAACTGCTCTGATTACTATGCTGTGTGTCTTTGTGTGTGTGTGAACAGCTTGTCAACTCTTGCTCAATATGTCTGTGGCATAGAAAGCTGTGTCTGATCTGATTACAGTTAGCAGTACTGTAAATGACATGCATAGTTCAGTTTAGTGCAATCAAAGACTGATGGCCACCAGCTATCTTTACTGTCCGCCGTCATTTATACAAACCAAGGCCATTAGACAGAAACAGGCTCAATTGTTCCTGAAAATAATAAAATATTAAAGAATTTTGACACGTAGACAGACTGGGTTGGTTTTATTGCATTTTTTCTTAACCTTTTATTTAAAATGCAAAACAAACATATTTATGTTCATAACGACAAAACTTAACTCAAGGCAATGTTGTATATTACAGGTTAAGAAAGCAATTTATTAAATCATCAATGTATTAAAGGGGTAATAAAATCAAAATTTTCTAAAAGCATTAGCAGAAATTTTTTTTTTGTGTTGCTCTGTAATTTTTATGCTATCTTGTAGAGGAGGTGTTATGTATCCCTTGTTGAGAACATACTGTAAAAGAAACACTATATGTGCATTCACTTTCAACTTACTTTCTTAACTACTAAATATAGAGTAGACAATTTTGAAGAGAATAACAACAGCAAGCTATCTTTAAAGCATAAGATCCCATCCTCCCTTCAGAGTGCTTCCAAAGCCAAGCCATGCTTTCATTTAACACATGAAAGCATACATAGTTAGACAGGCAAGTAAGATTCGTACTGAATGCAATGATTGGATGAACATTTTATGGTCCTGTGCCTTCCACAGAAGATATATATTTCTTTAAATATATTAAGCGCACTTAGTGTTCCTGTAGCTCAACTGGTGGAGCATTGCTGTTACAGAGGAGACTTCCGCTCCGCCTCCTCCATGCCACCAGAGGTAACCGTCGCCTGAGTATTAATTTATGTTTCGGAATACATTTCTCATAAGCCTCATACCTGGGACTGATGAACTTCCTGTTTGGTGCACCTGAACCTTATTAGCCAGTCTATTTAAACTCACCTCTCTGTGTAACTCATTGCAAAGTTTTGTCTTGCCCCGGTGACATTACTGAGCTGTTTTCTCATTGCATTTAATTATTTTAAATGCTTATTAGAAAATCACAGCTTGATCCCAGGGAACTAGTAAACTACAGACCCATTTCAAATGTACCTTTTATCTCAGAAATACAGGAAAAGGTGGTGTCTTCACAGATATGCTCTTTCCTGGAAAGAAATGCTATCTATGAGAATTTCCAGTCAGGATTCAGGCCATATCATAGTACAGAGACTGCCCTCATCAGAGTTACTAATGATCTGCTTTTGTCAGCCGATCGTGGCTGCATCTCTTCTAGTATTACTCGACCTTAGCGCAGCCTTTGACACTATTGACCACAGCATTCTACTAAATAGGCTTGAAAACTACATTGGCATAAATAGAACTGCACTGGCATGGTTTAAATCATGTTTATCTGACCGATTCCAGTTTGTTGCTGTGAATGAAAAGGTCTCGTACCGATCACAAGTCCAATATGGAGTACCGCAGGTCTCAGTTCTTGGG